>JAQIVE010005383.1:0-12977 GCA_034698285.1 Sminthurinus bimaculatus | reverse complement strand
TTCTTTGGCTGACCTCCAATCTTTGACCTCCTAGCGCAACACCTAAGACTTAATGGATTTTTACCAAATATTTTTTTAAAATGTTTTCTCAGCCAGAAGTAACTTTCTGGATGATGCTTTGTAAGGATTTCATCGTTTGGGAGGTTTGAAGCACCCTAGTGTGACACCTCGTTTTCAATCCTTGCTTCATGCTCAAAGGACGAATCTCAAGAGAAAGTTCTTCCCCATTTTCAATCCTGGAGGCAATTATGTAGTATAATTGTACTGCACCTAAAGATGCTGAGAGTGAGTTCCTATGTATGAAAGTAGGTATATGTATGTATGCATCCTGCTTCTGATTCAAAGTTTACATATTCTACATCTCTTTCAATTCTAATCCGTCTGTGAAATTCAAATTTTCGGAATCATTATTCTGCAAGGGCAAAAAAATTTATAATACGATACACATTGAGGCACAAGAAAGTCTTTACACATTTATTACATATGTGTCGTATACATACATAACGGCATGTATCTTATAGAAAATAATAAAACACCAAAAATGTGTAAACAACGAAAGGCTACATATGTAATACTCACTCGTCAGCTCAAGTCACATGTACGTAGTCAAAATTCGAGTTTAGCATTTTTGATGGTGTGCATAATCAGAGGGCTTAAATTTATAAATCTTGTACCTCCCTTTAAGCTATTGGACTATTAGATTTTTAATTTCTTAAAATCAAATTCATTCTAGAAAACGTAAAAAATTCAGCAATAAACAGATCTCCTACCTTCCAGCCTTTAAAATGATCGGACATGAATTAATTTTGCAATAACGTTTATTCCAAGGCGTCTCGCCATAATATATGCATGAGTACACCATACATGTTTCCCACGGGGCTAGAGTATAAAATGTCTCCATGTTTTAGCTATACGCACTATGCACCGTTTACGGTCTTTGTAGGGATCTGTTTTATAGCAATTTTAATCAAAGCATTAAAAAACAATGACTATGATGATTTGAGTGAGGAAATCTTTGGGCAAAGTATTTAGGAAACAGCATAATATATTTATGTTTAAGCTTTATTCAATCACAGAAAACAAATCTCTTCTTAGAATTCTCCAACGTTTGTCATTACATGTCTTTGTTGCCGTCATTTTTCGCAGGATTTTGTGTTACCATCAATTACCTGTGAACATAGTCATATTGTTGTAATGTTATTGCTGTATATATTTTTCCTGTGTATATGCATAGTTACTTATTTAGTGTGTAAGCATTTAAGCCGTAAACACATTTTGAATGTTTATATTTATCTGCTACTACTTTGTATTGAGATATAATATATTTAACTACTTGCACATAATTACCATTGAAAGGAAGAACTGTATAAATACATACAAGGCATAAGTGAAAGAAAATGATTTACTCTTTCCTTCATTTCAAAACCATGGAGTCGTCGGTAAATAGAGAGTAAATACATAAAAATAGTGTACGCAATAACAATACTCCATAATGTATTAAATCTCAATCATGTAGTATGGTTAGCACAGTTAACAGATTCGTATTTAAACTACATAGTAGAAACATAATGAAGAGATGAGCGTCTTATGTTAATATCAGGCGACGTTGTATTGTTGTTGATGATGCTGCTGCTGCTGTCAGAATGCTATTGTAGGACGACTCAATTACGAAAATTACTCTATATGAAAGATTAGGAGGAAAGAACATTCCATATGCAACATAAGCTATAGGTATAGGTTATACATACATACATTTTTCGTATTCTCTCGCGTGTGCATAAACACATACATATGCATATATTATATACGAACCAGTAAAACTGTATTCTCTAGCATAATAATCTAATGTGTAATATGAACGAACGATTAGGTCAATGGACATACAATTTAGCAAAGGTGTGGTCTTTGACAAATATGTATAGTAGGTAAATTCGTTGACTCTTATCTTCAGTCTTTTGCTTCTTCATCGCCTTCATCTTTGCATGTAAATAAGTATGTACTTTATCATCTCTTTGGCGATTGTGACTGCACGTGCTTTTCACTTTCACAACATCAAGTGTACAATTTTAGCATTTCAGCCTATGTATTACTTATGTGCAATGAGCAAGTGTGCATAATTCAGGTGTACTTTTATGATTTAAACAAAGATGTCTTGTATTTTATCTGATGTACTCTCACTGATAATAATACTCTATCCGAATTTAGTCTCAGATGTTATTTGTGTGTATTTTTTTCACTTCCCAAATCAGACTTTTGATATGAAATTTGGCTAATATGAAAAATATTAGCCCCAATGGAAGATGGTTGTTTAATTTTCCCTTTCCTCTTTCTTGTAGATTTATAAATACATATTTTATTTTACATCTACATATACACGTCCTGCTTTGTTTGCGTAGAAAATATGTTTAAAAAAGTAATACTTGCATGTTTTTATTTTACTTGCACTTTTACATGGTCCTGAGCTAAATGCTAAACGAGCTGACCGTTATGTGGGTCTTATTCACATGTACATATTCACATGTAGTATGTATCTCATTTGTACATCACAGAAATGTATTTACTATTACTATTATTATGATTTCAGACTTGAGTTTTTGTAGATACACAAAAGTTAGTATTTCTGCTCTTCTTCATATTGTATCTTACAAAGTGTCTCACTTGCTTGACAAATTACAAAGTGGCAACAATAATAGTACATAATAATATGCGACAATTGTCCACGAAATATGGCCTTATTTTCCCCCCTTCCTTTTTATACATAAATGCATCTTATTTTGACATGTCTTCTTCGCGCAAAATTTTATTTATCTACATATACCTCGCTGTGAACTAGAAAAAAAGTAAGTCTTTTGATGATACGGCACTGTGAGTACAGGAATAATTGATTTGATAGCGCATTGCGTCCATGTTTACTTTACTGACACATAATAGCTTTATGACATTTTCTTGTTTAATAATTTTTTGGGCTTTCTAGGACGCTTTAAATGTCTACGATGGGTATTACCACTATACCAGATATGTTGAACTTTTTATTTGTTTGTGAAGGCGGAAGAAATATTTGTTTTCATTTTATAGGTTTATTTTTTTTATATTTATTATAGTAAGACTAGTGTGAGTGTTTAAGAGTCATGACAGCTTTAGTGTTTAGGTTGTATTTTCATACAATTTTTCTCCCTGGACCCTCTTACTTCTTACCCACCATTCAGCTATCCCAATTTGTGTTTTATACACACATGTTGGGATTCGTTGTACAGCTAGGGAAGGGAGGGAGGGAGGCTTCCATTCGCAAAATCTAACAGAGAGCAGAGCATGGGTAACTATGTACTTGTGTGTGTTTATGTGTGTGTGTGTGTGTGTGTGTATGCCGGTCCTAGTGGAGATGACAAAGTAGCGCTCGAGCCATCCTCCCGACCTGTAAAATTCAAGATTCTCTTTTTACTCTTCATCCGACTTCTCTGACCCATCACCGCCTCCCTCTTCAAAGTATCCAACGCCCTCAAAACTATCCAAACGATTTTTTCAAAAATGTATTAGAAACATTTGTATAAAATTACACGTAAATTGATTCTAATATGACACAGCATTTGTGAACTTCGGTCTTTTTTTATAAATTCTTCATGGTTTTTTTGGCATACGTTTCATAACGTTTGCTGTTTTCAGTACTTTACGGGAATGCCGAATTCCGGGCTCTGAAATACTGAATATGCAGTTGAGGGCATCGGGTATGATTTCACCATGATTTCTCAGCATACACACATACAAAACATATCAAGGCCTAGGTGTTTTTGATATAATACCCGGTGAACCAGGGATCCGGATTTTTCTGGGTTGTTGGACTTTTGTAGTTGGTAAATTCGGGTTTTGCATCACACGGCCTGTTTAGTGGATGGTGTACATTTTACTATGTAGTGAATTTTCTATCGATTTTGATTTGGCAGTGGAACGGACAAAAAAGGACTTTTTCTATCAATCCGTCGGAGTATTCTGCCAGAGTATATGATTAAATGTTCTTCCACTCTAATGGAGACATGAATGAATTGTGAATACGTGTATCCCTGGTATACTTATCATACAAAAAGGTTAAGAATGGGAAGCTGAAGAGGTGTTTCGACAAGATTGAGCGCAAGTGCATTATGAATCAGATATTGCTAGACAAAATTCTCGGACATAAGTCGTAACGTTAAGAGTTACGAGTAATAAATTTGATAATGATAATGATGATAAAGAAATCCTGGCCAGATGACTTATTCTTGAATGAAACTCGTTGCGTATGGGGATATTTTAAAATCATCGTTCTTTCTTCCTTTTGCACCTCATCGTCCACTCATACACATGCGTTTCTTTCGTATGCGTATGCATCCTACATATACGGGTTTGCAGCTTGTTGTCTATAAAATTCAAAAGTCAAGTATACATAACTATATTCTTTGTTTGTATTCCTCTTCATCTTTGAAGTTTTACACAAGCATGTGTACGAAACCATAAACGTATTATGATTATGATTTTAGTATTATCAACTTGTTTACTTTTTTCCATTTTCATCTTCGTATGCAGTTCTACATGCTGCTTTGATACATGCAGATGCAGACATTGTCATTCCTTCATACAATTGCTCGCACGCACACACGCGACATTTGGCTTATTGCCGTGAGGCTACAACCTTTTTACACTTGATAATAATAGGTACAATAATATATTATAATACTACTTATAAATAATAAAATAAAGTGAGGATAAATCTCAACATGAAATCATAATATCAAGAGTGTGTATGAACGTCAATACACGCACACGCGAGTCACCATCATCAGGCAGTATCATCATCTTAAATTACGACTCGATGAAAAAAATGTCATTCGATTGTCATTTTCTCTCTGTGTCATTTTATTTTCATTTTCATCGACACACGGTTAAGAATTCAGGATATAAAAAGTAAAGAAAAGGAGAGAAAGCTGTGAAAGGGTTCGTGTCATATTTATACATCATAATCAAGAATTTATGGTATTTATTTTATCTAGCTCTAATATATGATATATACAGACTACAGACAATGATGATATATTTACATACATACATAAATGTCCATCTGTTTCCCACCTAAGAATCACTAAAGTAAAAAACTGTGTCTGTTTTTATATTTATGCATCTATTTTTATTATTACTTCAACTATTCGTAATTCTTAAGTATATGTGTACATATAAATACGTAAAAGTAAAGGAAAAGATTCCATATCCTCACAAAACATCTACATACTCACAAGTTTCCCCTTTATACATTATATACATACTACATATATTTGTAAAGATTAATAGCAAATCGTAAATATCTGTGATCAGAAACAAAGAAACATTTTGCATCTCGAATTTTACCTTATATGCTTCCTATGGAAAGTTATCATTGTGGTACGTATCGTATGCATTTTGCACATTGTATCAATTCAAACAACCATAATAACTAAAAAAGTTCTGTTTGCTCAAAGGAACGATGACCAAAATTACAATCAGACACAATACCTGCATAAAATACATAAGCAAATGAAACGAAACAAGTTGAAGCCCACGACGACCACCGACATGATTTTACATGGATATGTAGTTATACTCATAAAATGAATCAAAATGTGTAAAAAGAGGAGCAGCAAAGACGACGACGACGGCGGTGTTGATTATGCTTTTGATTATGATAGAGATGATGATGATGATGAGGACGATGATGAGTGGTCGTACGACCTTAAACCTGACCCTATTTTCCATTTCCAACAACAGTCGTGTCTCGTCCTTGAACCTTTATACTGTAACACCAGACCAACAGCATGCACACAGGAATTTTAAAAACAACAGTGAAATAGAAATCTCCTTAAACATGATGTATAATGTAAATATCATGCATACTTATGTATACCTTAAGACACTCTCATCAACACACCTTTTCAAGACACTTTTGGACTTTTGTGATTGAGGGAGTCTACTTGCATTTCGTGTGTGAATAAATGCACAGGTTTGTAAATAGCGTCTGCATATGTATGTTACTACACATACATACTACATACATATGCATGTAAGTATTCAAGTGGCTCTCAGACTTTACCTGTTTGTTGTGTTTATCGCTTTTACCTCTTTTATTTTGTTTTCAGCTTGGATTTCATTGGAATTCAACCAACAAATGACTAAATGAGCTTAATAGCAATGCAGGAGCTTTCTCATTAGGACCAGAAGAAACAATGAGGATGCACAATAAAGAGCAGCAGTAGGATAAATTACTCTCAAAACACAAAGGCAAAGGTGATGTACAAAAGGTGAGGAGCTCATCTTTCAGGATTATGTATACCACTGCCATTGGAAAACTGATTGTGAGCGCATCTCACAGCAATAAATCCACATGGAACCCAAACTTTAAAAAACTACATGTTAGAAATTGAAAAATGATGTGAAATTATGGGGAAAAGTGGGAAAGCCCCGCCTCGAAGAATATGGGCATCATCACAACATCACAAAGCTGCGTACTGCGTATGCACTTTATTGTCATAAATATCTACTTTTAAAACCTTGTCTTTCTTTGCGTTTACCTACCAAGCAACTGCATAGCATAAAAGCATCATAATATGCCTGCGATTACGATATGATTGAAGATGGATCTTATAAAAATATCTGTTTTGGATTTTTGTAATTTATGAACATTGGTATAATATGTGTGATGTGAATATATGTACATTTGTACGTTTAACATGGTTACCCGCGACGTTTCTCCACATTGATATTCTTATCTCGTGCCCTCTTGTCTTTGCCAGTATACTTAACTATGTAAGTATGTATGTATGTATTTCTGTGTAAAATTAACATTACCTTCTTTTTTCTCCTCCATCATTTTCCCAACTTGTATACTCGTCAGGTCAGTATTCAAGTCTCATTTGACTTGTACAGATATCTATATTGAGATTTTAGTGTTGCTGATAGTGGGACAAAAATACAACAGAATCATCATCCTCATCCTCATCATGGTTATAATTACCATTAAGACTTTGTATCCTACATTGTAGGTACAATACATTAGGCATTGGATCCTTTTCTCCCAGTCTTATTTTGTATTGTGTTATGTCATGTTATGCACAGTCGAAGATTGAGCTGAGACGCTAGGATGATATCATAATACGCATATATTATATTATATGGATTTCTCTATTCCTTTGTTCACATTCATCGCCATCATGATCCTCATCATCATCATCATTATCAATACAATTCACAATAGTTTCCATTTCTTGAGGAGAGGGAGAGACGAAGAGAAAAACCTCGAAGAGTGTTTTGTTGGTGGTTAACTATAGTTGTATGTAAGAAGTAGACAAAGACGGTGCCTGCAATCCAATCCAAAAATCACTCCAAGGAAAACCCCAGGTAAAATAAATAGCTATAGCTTTTGCTGACGCTCTCTCCTCACCGTCAGTTGCTTCAGGATTCACCCCATTGTATTAGAATTGTAGGTAGGTAAGTTTATATATAGTGGTAGTTCCAGACAGCCGCCAGACTTTTCTCACAGACGACGACCCAACAGCAACAAAAAGTACATCTACAATTCTACATACATGCATCTCATACATATTCGACTTTTCTCTTCCTTTCCTCACGATCATACATGCTAGTATGTATAATATAATGTATAAGAAACCATTAAACAGCTCACGATCATTTCAATACGTACCTGCCCTGCTTGAATAGACTTTTATAAGTCCATAATATACTTGGCATATAGCAGCTTATTACATTGATTTCCACAAGTAAGTGTGTGTATGCACATACATACCTATACATATGAGAATTATAAAAGTAAAGTATACGGAATCGGTAAATGGAACTTTTCTAAACTGTACTTGGCATAAGATTTAGTTTATAAAACTGATATTAGTCGAGAAGTATGCACAATTATGTAAATATTTTTAATTTCTTTTCCTGTTGGAAATAAATAAGTATAAGCTTGTGCATTTGAAATACACCTACAAGGACAAAATAGTTGGGGATTCAAGATATTTCAGTGAGGATGGGGTAAAGAAAGCTGAGATAAACGAGGGTGCATTTGCGGTATAAAGTAAATGCTTATCATGAAGATAGACTGCCATAAACCAATAAACCAACCAAACCATAAGCTTAAGTTACAACCTTTATTGAATGAGCTGATTCGGAATTTTCATGAGAAAAAGGGAGATGTATACTGTATACAGATATTTACTTTCATAAATAGCATTAGGATTATTTTATGCTCTATACATAATATCAGTTATTAAGTACCTCCATCCTTATTTGTTTACACAACGTGAGTCGAATATCTCCTTTCTTCCACTTCCATCTGTTAAGATTTAAGAGTGCATATTTGTGCATGTGTTTAATTTTAAGTACAGACGATAAAAGCAGACAACACTGTCAAAATGGTGGATTTTGAGAAAAGGGAATCGCTAAGTTTTGGTAATAAATATTTTTGCACCCCTCTTTCCATGTTTAAACAATGTTTACATCGATATAAATATGACTTTTGTTGAATCATTTGAGCTTAAATTAGTGTATTGCTTGGGGTGTGTGTATAAAATGCAAATAGGTATCACATTTTGCAAATTATTCCAATAAAAGCGAATTTACAAGTGACTTTCCTCCTCTACGTAATGCTCGTCATCTTGCTAAATAATTTCAGTTCAAATTGATGCTACGGTAAAACTAGCTTGTAGCTTCCCATATTTAGGCTAGCAAAGAGAAATTTCAAATTAATAATCTTTTTAATGCTTAGTTATTATGCTCATCCGCAAAGAGTAGAAAAAAAACGTAAATATAAGTAACACAATGAAAACATAAAAAACAGCTTAACATTTGCCAACATTTTTTGTGACATGTGACCAGCATGTTTGATGGTTGCCGTTATCTATACATATTATGCATGTTTAAAGCAAATCTTAGTGGTATTAACTAGATAACAGCCCCAAAAAATGCAATTAGAAACATAAAAAAAGGTATAAGCAATACATAGTATAATAAAAGGTGACTTTTTTATATTTCTAATGTTTTGCATGCACTTACACATTATCATTCAAGTTTTTATGCTTTCTCGCAGTATTGTCATCCTGAACTTTTAAGAACAGTGTAAAATATGAGCTATAAATATTATGATGGACATTTAAATTTTGGATAGTGTTTCATTCACAATCCTAAATGTTTACAGATACGAGGAAAACTATACATGATTGTTTTGATCAATTAAACATTCATGTCAAAGATCAAGTGCTTCAAAAAGGAACGGGACAATAATAACTTAATGCTAGGTACTGAAAGAAACATACATATATACATATTAGAAATTAGAAAGAATAAGGAAAACACCGATATGTATTTTTATGACCCTTGACGGAAAAGTTTTAGCAGAAAGACTAATTAAAATAATAAGATTATGAATTTTCTATTATGCGGTTAGACATTTGGTGTCGGCATATTTTCCTTGTACTTCTAAACTCCGCTGAGTTGTCAAAGACAAAACAAAAACAAAAGGGAAGAGACAGAGAGAAAGAGAAATGATTTATATTTTAGAATCATAAAAACATTCATTATTTTCAAAACGCCATTATTATTATGATGATTGCTATAACTGGCACTACTGCCCCCCTTTTTAATGGCAATATTAATATCGCTTTTACTCTTATTAGGATTCAAGACTCAAGACTGAAGACTGCATAGACGCCAAAATTTCAGCCCATATAGTGCATGGTAGCAAACTAATCCAGAGAATATGTATATCGTATCTAGGTATATCTACGATGCCTGTGATTCTGTGTATCTGTATATTGTAAACATACACATAACACATGCAGTTTTGCGTGCATTGACAATACCAGTAAATAATAATATAGAAGCCTGCCAATGTCGGTTTGTGTTATATGTACAAAACATGTAAACCTCTTCTCGTTTCAAAAAAGTTTAAAATTTACAATACAAAACTGCCAATTTGAAGGTTCAAATCCGCTCAAAAGTTTTAGCTGATTTTCATGCCAAACAAGAGAAAAAAATTTTGAATTGCAACTGCGAATCGAAAAAAAGTGAACAAAGCTAATAAATTCTTGACCCGTTTTATAGAATGCAGGAAAGGCCTTTCCTACGATTTTTTAATGGACATACCTTGACCACCAAGGGTACGGTCACACAACCCCTTCAGGGCAGCTTTATACAGCGTCTAAAGGTTCAAGCTTAAATATATGTACGGTGCCTTAAGTTTGAAACGAGCACAGGTTTATATTCAAGTATGTTTTACTGTGCACAAAAAAGGAACAAATACGCACTATATACTTCATGTACACTATGCATGTATGCATATGATATGCTTTTCACCACCTGAATTAAATTCATTATAATATTATTTTGTGTAGACTTCCACATCAACATCCCTAGAGCATTAGATATTTATGTATGCACATATAAATACATACATATGTATTTACATGTGAGTATAGAACGCTGTGCACACACTGATGCACAAGTGAATTCTCTACTAACAAAACACAACCCCCCTTCATTCCCTATAAACAACATATCATGTACATACTCATGGCTTACCTGCCATCGCCTACTGCTTGCGTTTATACATGCTACTACTTCAGTCTCAACCAAGCACCTTTAGAGTGAACATAGAGCGTGTGTTTTGTGTGATTCATTCAGCGTCGTCTGCATTCGTGCATTATTCATAATATACGGCTAACCTGCAAATCTCAAATTAGATAACATTCCATTTTAAAACGGTTTGTGCAAATTGACATAATATTTGTTCTTCTACATAACTGTGAGCAAAGCAGAAAGCAAAACAAACAAGAAGAAACAAGCTACTCATCGCAATCACCTTCGTATAGTAGTGAATTGGTAACCCACATTTTTGTATTTGTTTTAGTGTTGTGCGACTAAAAAAACTCTACTTTTGGATTTGGTGGGTGTCAAGTGTTGGGACAACAAAAACTGAACTACAAACATCATAAAATTATCATCACTGTTTAATAATTTTGGTGAAGTTTTATTTTGCCTGGATCAGTGATCATCATTCATTGGATATTCGGTGTTGGATGTTGTATGAGCTGGATTCATTTTCTGGTGAATGACACGTGCAAATATAGCCAGGAAAAGTAGAGGAAAAGGAAGAAGAACTACTGACTGGATTGCTACTTGCTACTGTGTTTATTGTTCCATATATTATAGTATAATATTATAAAATACAATTGGATAGCAAGCTTCCAACTTATTTGTTTTATCAAAAAGGGAAAGAAAAGGCCAGTGTGTGACTTGCATTGTACTTAAGTATGTGCATACTTTATGTGTGAATTCATCCCATGGAAATGTAAATGTAAATAAAAGTGTTTTGATAAGATAACGAGTGAAAAAGGAAGTGAACGAATTTCATCAACTACAATTTGACACATATTACGTTGGATCCATACATGTGACACATAAAGATACAGACATATTATACGTATAAATTCTGTTATCATTTTCCCCGAAGCCACAGTTAATTTGTATTCAGACACAAACATTTAGTCGTAGTACTGTTGAGAGTGCTTATACTATGCATTTAAATACAATCATAATCCCAGCAGTTAATGAGAGTAAAAACATCAGTAGACAACATCATCATTTCACTATTATTAGTGTTGGAAAATACCAAGTGGAAGTGAGCAAATGAGGGAAAAAATCTGAAGAAATTACAATCTAACAAGAGAAAAAAACGTAATAAAAATATTTTTTATTATTATAAAGTTATTTTAATTTGTGAAAACTAAAAGTTGTCACTTTCTTTTTTATTGTGACTGTGTATTGCGTACATATATACTGCATACGCGTCTTATTTCATTGGATCTGGATTTACAAGGTTGACAAGATCAGTAGTCAGGAGGTAGTATCAGTATTAGAAAATGAAAATTTCTGAGCCTTACAGCTTTCATGCAAAATAAGAAACATTTAACGAAAAATAGTACGAGACTAAATGCGAAGGAACTCTGCATTAAAAATCTACTCACATTTTACATCAAACTTTTGACAATATAATTTTTTTTTCTATTTTCTCTGACATATATTATGTTTTATGCTATATATACTTACACAGCCGTATTTTTTGATTACTCCTTGTCAATAATGTTTAAAAGGATGTTGCTGCACAAAAAACGCTCTGTCATTTTGGCTTCCTCTGATAGCGTTATTATTATGTATATGTATTTTAAATTTAGAATTTAATTAAGTGTACACATTAAATGGGGTTTCAAGACGTCAAAGAGAATTCGTCTAGTTTCCTTGAATTTGACTCAGATCATTTTACCTCGAGTGCTTATTGAACAAAAACAGATAATTTGATTCAATTTATTACGGCTGCTTGGCTTCCAATTTACATTTTAGTACGCATTTCCCCCAAGACTGACATTTGAGGCAAAACATAATAATATGGCCATAATAAAATACACTATAATACCTGGGAATTAATCCCCTTTAATTTTGAATGCACACGAGAGGACCTTGAAAAAGTTTACCAACTGACAGTTAAAAGTTGTCCAAAAATAGATGCCTATAATTTGAGAGTAGTAAATAGTGAGTGCATACATACCGGTAATTGCTAATTGTTCAACGACTTTCTTTCATGTTTTTCTTTCCTTGCCTATAGGGTTTTTATATTTATGTACCTCAGTAACTTGCTTAGTATTAGATATTTCATTCCACTCCGTCAAACTAGAGAATATTACTATTTGGACTGCATAAGACTATTTCCGCTTTTCTCTACTACATATCTATATTATGCTGTATGTTGTATCATGAATGCATACAAACTTCAAGCTTCATAATCCTCACGTGTGTAAATTCATAAAGCACAATGATAATATAACTAATATAATCATTAATGTGTAATGTGTTTGGTGTACTAATGTAGCACAATATTTTTAAAAAAAATATAATAATAATATTATGCCATACTATGATGT
>JAQIVE010005382.1:0-12977 GCA_034698285.1 Sminthurinus bimaculatus | reverse complement strand
AGGTTGAAAAACATTTGGCTGTGTGTGCATTTGTGTTCTTACTCCAGTTCCAAATTCTCCAGAAACAGAAAATATATGTAACCATGTAACCCACTGAAGACGGTACAAGTGGCACATGCATAATTTGGGGTTGGACTAGATCCAACTACAATGTACACAATGTACATAATTTATCAAATTGTTAATACAAAGAAAAATAATTAAGATTAAGATAGTGTCGTTCTTGCAAAGAGGTCGAGACCATTTGGATGCCAGCTGGACTACAATATGAGCCTGTCACATGACGATTAAAGAGAAGAAAGATGCAACGCACATATGGATAGATTGTGTATTATGTACACGTGCAAGGAACTTCAAGCAAGCAATTGCAAAACTATTAAGAAGAAATATGTAGTAGCAGAAAAAGCAGTAAACACTATTGTGCTCATTTGAACTTGGACTTCCGGTTTGTAATTTATTTCTTCAAGCATATCTTGCCAAATCGGTTTTTGCACAACTTGTTTATTGCATATTAATTAAACTGGCAGGTTTTTTCCTGGAATAAATTATCTAGGGTAATTTTAAGTAGTAAAAGTCCAACTTTTTTAAACAACAAAAACTTTACGTAAGTATATCACTAATGCTACTTATGCATTATGCATGTATGTGCCTTTATTAGAGCTTTCTCTCCTTTCGCTTTTCAAGTTGATAGATGCTGAATTATTGCAAAAAGTAGTATTTTACTTGAACCTACATATAGACTCTTGTTCTTTTAAATCCTTCCCTTTTATACATATACATACCCCATTCTCATCATCGATATCAACACATTATTATTGCAAATATAATGTGCCACATTTCGTTTAGCATTAAATGCCGAAGAATGAAGGTCAACGAGAAACGCGCTGATGATTTAGAATTTTGAGGAAGTCGAGGAGGTCAGGAAAGTTGAAGATTTGTGGAAGGATTGAGAAAACTCTCTCCCTCTCTCTCTTTCTTTCTCTCTTTACATACATAGTGTTTCATGTTCATTTAACAGACTTTCTCGGTGCCCGAAAGGTATGAATCCGGCAAGATTTTAACATGTTGGAGTACTTTTACCTTATACGTTGTATACGTAGACATACATACATATGTGTGGCTTTTAAGTCAAGAGAAAGCCACAGCCAGGAGCGTGCAGGATAATCTCAACATCTCTTTTCCATTCAATTACCTCGCCTCTTCTTCTTCGAGAGGATTTCCACTCAAATTTCCCTAATGCTGACTCGTAAAGCCTCATTTCTATACAATATTCATAGCCATGTACATGTGTAATATGTCAGGTATACTAAATAGGGATTGGGGGAAAATGGGAACGGCTTGAATCTTGAATCCCCAATTCGCAACATGGACATAATATTATAATGACGACCTTGGCTTTTACTTTCAACTAAATTTTACCTTGCATCCATTATAGCTTTTAGATCTAGCACCTGTAGGATATATTCTATATTCTGTAGTTTACAGTATATTATGGTACATATATATTATGTACGTACATTTTTGTGTGGAGCTTATGGCTTCTCGTCTCAAGTTTCTCTCGACTCAGCAGTGAACTCGACCCCAAATTTTTTTGTTCTTTTGCCTTTTGTCTTTATCTTTATCAAGGGCGACTAAACTTAAGTCTTTAGATTTTTTCCTAGCATTGAGCTGATTCTATATAATATAATACTATACACAGTTGAACATTCACCCGAGTACGATGTACAATGTACATATTATATTATGAGTAACTATGAGTAAAAAGAATCAAAATCTCATCTTCTTATCACATGAGAGTTGGATTTAAGTTTCAGTGCACTCGTTGTGTCTTAGCCTCAAAAGGCTTCTTCATAGGGCAAGCAAGATGCATACTATTATACATCAAATTTAATATAATCTAATCAAGTCTAAGAATTCTTTTTTCCTGTATTGGTAGTGTGTCAACTTATCAGTCTACATAATATACATACTTGCGAAAGAAGAAGTCCCTTAATTTTTTATGTTTTTACTTTTGCTATTTTTTCATACCATGATAATAAACGTTAAACGTCTAACTGTATGCATTTAAATATATTCTGGCAATTATCATTTGTCTCTGTACGTTTGTCTAAATTTCATGCCTACGTACGTGCTGCAAACTACAAACTGGAGTCTTACATAATGTCCATACATACTTGGTTGAGCTTAAACATGTACTTGTTACATACTATGCATATAGGCTATAGACAAGCTTCAAGCATCCCTGAATGTGTATTAGTATCCACGAACTAACAAGACGGAACAGAAGCTGTTGTTGTATGTAAGTAGGTTCTCAAGCCTGGAAGAACAACTTATTCCTTATTATCCCGCTTTGCTCACCGTTTAGCACGGAGCAGAACGTGACTTTGGACCGTGACTTGAACCGTAAAGTGTACAATACATGCATATGCATATGGACAACAAGCAAGGCTTTACTATAGTAATATGTATGTCGTGTGTAGACTAAATAAACTTTATCCTTTATCATTCTGTCTATTGGTCTCAATATTGCCCTGTACCTTGTATGTACACATTAATGTACAAAGTTGATCGACTTATTCGCTACCTATGTATCTATTTATCTTGTGAGAAGAAGAAAAAGAGTCATGGACGAAAACTTTAATTTAGTTCTTTTTAATCTAGTTGGATTCTCTTTGACCTTGACTAAATCTTTGTGATATGTACATGTATGTACATAAGTTATCGAGTGCAGATAGCAGGCGGAAGTTTAGAAATGATACGACCAAATCCAGCTAATAATACCAGATGTATGTATGTATGTATAATATGCACATTTTACATTATTTATACGAAATGAACAGGCACAATACGAGACAATCCCCGTTGCCTATGCATAAAGATACAGATAGTATCTAAGTATTAAGTAAATACCTGTGATCATGTCGTGCAGATAAAGGCCTTCAACAAACATCCACATGAACATGCTCGTCCTGGCATACTCTAGACAAATGTAGGCTGCTTCACAGAGGAACGGCTGAGGAAACGAAATAAAAAGAAGACATTGACGAATTGGAATTAATGAACAATTCAAGGGAAGTCTTGGAGCCGTTTTTCTCGTACCCTAGATTCATTTTAGAGGTTTTTTCGTATGTATGGTTCTTACAGTGTTGTCGATGCCCTTTGCATATTGTTGTTGTTCCCCGACAGTCTTCTCGGACAAAGAATTGGAGCGGACGATAAACTGATCAATGTACAACGTGAGCCGGACGGCCACTTGAATCACCATTGCTACAAATAAATGTCGGTGGAGACGAGTCCGAGGATTCCGCAAACTCCTGAAAACCGTGAAAACAAAAGTCCATTGAGATGGAGTTGAGATTGAAATGAAAAACATTTCGTACAAAATATATTAAATACAGTCTTAAATTTATGTAGGTGAAACTATAGGGTAAAAATCAAAAATATTTACAGTCCAACTCCCACATGTTTTTATTACAATGCAGTACAGAAAGATGTAGATATTAAGTATTACACATCATTCTACATTTAACTTTCGGCTTAGGTAATTAAGCATATACGCTTTCCCAGCCTTAGTTTCGACGTTTAAATATTTTACAAGTAGGTATATGTAACAGAATAGTTAATAGAGAAAGAGAGAAACTAACAAAGTGTGGGTGGATTCTTTACTGTGTATCAATATGTACATTGTACATTCTTGAAAAGTCAAATCAAGGGAAACATTATAAGTATTTTTAATGTTCAGCGTGTTTTTGTGAGCCTTTGTTCCTTGCCTGTTTCTCCCACTCTTAAATAGGAAAACGTGAAATAGGTTTGATTCAAAACAAGGAACAAGGAGAAAGTTGTAGAACAAAGAGAACTAAAGTCAAGAAAGTTTTTTCTTTGTCTTTCATCCAACTTTCCTCGAATTTTCTCCGCTTTTTTTGTTCAATTCATGTTGTTTTTTCTCGAAAGCATGAGAAAGGTTCACCTTCGTCGAAGAAAAAAATACAGATTGTACATACTTAACAGTTGCAGTTGCGGTGGGTGACAAATGAAAGCGAGAGGAATATCATGCTTCCCTTCTTTCTTGTCTTATTGTCAAGGAGTGTACGTTTTACATCATTATAAGCATTTATAATAATTTGCTTCTTTCTGTGATGAATTGCATGATTTATTCCGGTACATTTGATATCTACCTTTTTTTCTTACGGGTATTTACAAGAGGAGATTATTACAGAAAAATAAAAAAGAAAAAAATCAAATTTGGAAAAAAATTATTTATTTACTGTCAAACTTCCCTAATTTTAAGTGACATGAGTAGTTAATCCAAAAATATAACACTTTTACAATACTTACCGAAAATAGTAGAATACAAAGAGGGAAAGCAGGAGAGCTGTCAGCGACAGGGTCAGACCGAAAATTTCCAGGATCCGGGTGCTCCTTGCAATCTCGATTTTCAACTGCATAATATTCATGTCATACAACAACAAGAAAACAACAACATCATCAACACAATGCGTAGTTATTAAGCATTTTGAACGAACATATATACCATTATTTCATATTTTATTCAAATGTAGGGCAAGAAAATGAGTCAAATTTACTAGAATCGTTCAACTTCATCATCATTTATCACGGAGACTAAGCCTCATTAGATTTCATATATATGAGAGAACATGGGAAAACATGGAAGATGAAATGAAAAACCGAGAGGCAAAGAAAAAAGAATGAGTAGACAAACTTTCTCTTTCACTTCATCTCGTGAAAGACCAACGATGACGGAGTGAAACTTGAAATTCTATTCAAAACTCGAGTCTGTATATTATATGTATATTATATAACGCGTAAATATCTCTATCCATCTATCCATCTATGTATGTAGATATAGACATTACAGTAATATTTTTCATTACTATCCATCCACGCGCAGTCATCCTCATTTTATCTACATTTATATTTATTCCCATTCTCTCAGACCGAACAAAGAATGTCATTTCTTTGAGTTTGACTCAACGACGAATTCTTCATTTTGAAGAGTTTATACATATACGACTCGACCTCTGTTTAAGTTTAATTTTCGACTCTATGTACTGTACTCCGAACAAAATAAGCGTGGTGACTTGTGGCGCTATTTATACTTTATATGTACTATTCAGACTCAAAACGCTAGTCGGGACAAGGCAAGACAAATCAACTCACATATACATAGAGAAACAAGTCATAATTAAACGACCATCATTTATGTCTGCCTCTGTTTCCGTCTCTGTCTCTGTCTGCCTGTCTTGAGCAGGACTTTGATTCAGCTCCATTCAAAAACGGATGACAAAGGTTGAAGGTGAAACTAGAATGGACGTTTCAAATAGCAAAAAAGTCTCTCGTTTTTGCATGTACGAACGATGACAAGCCATGAACCACGTTCCGTGAGCAACTGGTAGAAGAAACGTGGGATTCCCGTGGAACACACAACTACAGAATTTTACATGCTTTAGAGGGACGTGAATCAAAGTACATGGTTAGAGATTAGAGAATAAAAAAATCTGTGCCTACGCCTACGTATACAGTTTGTACATAGGTATATCTATATAGAAAGCTAATTATGGACACAGCCAACATGGCACGACTTTGTACCGGTGAAAAGCTTGTTTTTCCCTGGAAAACATGGTCAAAGCCTGAAGCTAATTTTTGGGTGATCCGATGCAACTGTCGTGCCAGGCCAGGCCAGGCTATCCCATGTGTAATGTGTATGGACAATAAGGACATGGACACAGACCCCAAGAAAAGTTTCACGGTGAAGAATAACTAGAAACTATAGTCAAAAGTAAAAGGATCTGTGTATGTAGCCTCTGTCTGATCTCTGAACATTTCATCAACTTGGGTCTTCAATCTGTGTCTCACAAAAGTTTTTTGTAACCTTCGAGAAACGACAACTTCCATTGTACATACACAGTGGAGTATAGAATGGCCTAGTTACTGAGCTTGTACCGGGCCAGGCCATGCCATCCGTTGCCATGCGGGCTCCTGATGCCCGCCAAACTGTGCCTTTCTATGTAATGCTATTACTTACAGTATACATTGTATTTTGTGTATAGACAGAGAGCTATCTCGCTGCATCTCCTCGTGCAATGCGATGATTCCTATCATGTTGACCACAATCCTGGTTTCCAGAGAATGGGAGACTCGGTTTACAATTATCCTACAGATGAGTTCGAGATTCAAGAGAAATTCATTCCAACCACTTTAGGCATATACCGACGCACAGTGCATGTATCTTTGTGAACATACAAGTGTATAGCTCCTGATGCATACAAAATATATTGTATTAGCTTCACGAGTCTTTTGTTCATGGATCACCAAATTGAATTTCTAGCTTTTAGCGTCCCTGGTCAAAAGGCAAAGTCAAAATGCAAAACGTTATATTAAAAAAAGGAAGTCATGTCTTTATTAAGTCCACCTGCCATATAAAGATGGCAATGACAATGACACGCCAAACTACACATTACACATACATACATACAATTACGCAACTAATTTGCGCTAACAACATTATGATTATGGCATTAAAATTTGATTCAAAATGTAAACTTACACTTTTACTTATCCGTTTTATATTCTTCGTGCCCTTGACTCTTGAAGCTGCACCCTGCACACTCGTATGTGTAATGTATGCATGCAGCTTGCATGCTTGATTTGCCTTAATTTTTTCAAACCCCTGAATTAGTACGTGAGAAACTCCCTGGAAATCTACAAAGAACTTTTTAGCATGACTTTCTCCACTACACTACACTAGGCTTTGCTATAGCGTTTCGTTTTTTGCTGAGGTTTGACATTTAAACCGTAACTCGTGCTGGACGAAAAAAGGGGGGCGGGGAAATGTTGCCAGACGGTAAATAAACTCGAATTATGAAAGTATTTAGGCACAAAATGGGAAAGTAAGTGAAAGTGAGAGTAAGTTATACTTTTTAGAATAATTCTCAATAATCGGCTAACAGCAAGGCTGACTGCTAGCTACTCTACCCGTACATGGGCTGTTTTTGTTGTTGTTTTTTTGCTGTGCATCACATTTTTAAGACGAACTTCCAGCCCGCACGTTGAAAACTACGTGATGATCATCAATTAAAATTTTACGTAAATAAAGTAAACAAAGTCGAGACAACTTTTAAATTTCAAGTTTCCTTTATAGCTATTACGAGTAAATGTTATGATTCACAGATAGAGAAAGGTACTACAGAGTAAACCGTAATTAACATGATTATACTTGGCACAATAAGGCAATTTGAAACTATTATGTATAATATCCCGGCTATAATTGGATCCGATTATTAAGTTGGCACGCATCTATTTTCCATTTCTATAGTATTGAGAAATGAGAAATGGAAACGTAGTTTCTATATTGCTGGAGGAAAAATTCAATGCGTAGGTACCTATTTTGGTTATTAATTTTCGCAAATCGTTAAAAGTTAAGCACGCATGATACCGCAAAACTGCTTGCTTTTTTATGTTGAACCCTTTGAAATTGTGCAGGAGAATGTACGATGCTCTACATTTACACACAGAAACGAATTACGCGTTGAGTTACGCGTTTCAGTTATGTATGACGAATCAGAAAAAAAGAAGCAATTACAATTCTATATTATTATAATGACTCTTTCTCGTAGGTAACTATTGCCAGCCTTTCTGAAAAGGTGAGCAAATGAGAGTTTAAATGAGATTTTTTTATTTTCATTGTTTTCGAAATTGAGAGATTTTACTTTATTGACCTAATTAAAAAACAATTCGAATGAAAATTTTATGCCTACACTAAAACAGTAGTGAAAAAATGTTTATTTACTTGATGCAAATTTTCTCCTTGGATCCGTTGAGGCTGCCAACTCGTTATCGTTAATTAATCTTTTCCAATTTTCCTTCACCTTTCAAAATTTTTGATGCTGGGAATCAATTGAATAATTTTGTCATCACTATGTAGAAATGTTTATACTTTTTGTAATATCACGTTGATAAAGAATAAAGAAAACACGAATTTGCGAGGACCATTTACCAAAGATAATAAACGTTTGTCTCTTCCCTGTCGTGTAGCTTGTAGCTACAGTATAAACTGTGTCTCAACGCTGACGCTCTTTTTGACCTTAGACAAACATTTGGAACTACGACTAAATACGATCTTCCGTAAATATACAATTAGTAATTAGTTACTCATAAACTACATACATGCATACATATAAAGCCTGTCATGTTCACTGTTCACGCCCCCGAATAAAATGCTTTGAAACCTTTCAATTTTCATACATACTAATCAGCATGATTATCATTTGTCATTATCATGGAAACAACAAACAACTGCTCCAACTTTACGTTTTACAGAGGAGCAGCGCAAATAAAAACGTAGCCCGGAGCACAGAAAGTTAGTTTAATTTTCAAACGTCTGCATTTCTACAGACAGAGACACGTACTACGTGCCTATATGACGTATGTACGTTTAATCCTGGCTTTGGCCTTGTCCATGTTTCTCTGCTGGACATTGTACATTGTACATGTATCTATAAACCATTTATGTATGCCTACATAAAAGACTATCAGCAAGCAGAGAAATTCCAGGCTAAATCAGAAAAAACCGCTTTTGTACCGTCCATTGTAGTATTTTTAACCTGATTTTACAAGGAAAAATGCTTGACCAGCACCATGCCCATCATTCTTGGTACGCAAAAGGTGCTCAAGTAGATATAAATTTGAGCCTGACTTTCACAAACTAACTAATATACCTACCATGTTAATCGGATTGAGAAATCGTGACAGCAGAATTTCAAGTGATACCCGATTCGGACTGATTTACTCTTGTACTATATAATATAATACTATGGTTGTATATTTAGATACACGCGTCTCGCGTAGGACCAGCGAATAACCAACAAAAATTCTTGTTCGGGCAAAAGCCTTCACAACCGCCAGCCTAAAGTTTTACACGGATACTGAAATTTAGTTGCTACCGTTGTGGCCCCGTCCTCGTGAGCCCGCCGGCCCTTCTTTCATCTATATCTTGCGTTACTTCCCCACATGTACATTGTATACGTACATTATACTTGAGCACATGTTTGGAACAGAGGACCTTTTATGTAAGTATTTTCTGCCATTTTCCCTCTTGTCACGTATCTACACTGTGCAAAATGCAGTTATTTCCTTTTTAAAACCCGACCACACGCGGTCTCTTTATTTCCCCTGTGATGAATTATCCATTGAGAATTCCGTTTGATCCTTTCCCATCATTTTCTTATTATACTTGGTACTGGTGTCTACGCAACACACAAATGCCTAAAATCTACATTCATAAATACATTTGGTCTCAAGTCTCCATTAACCGCCTCCACGTGTTGCTCTGACGTGTTGGCTGCTGTCATGTTTACACTCTTGCTTCACTTTTATGAAGCGTATCACCTACATAAGATACAATGCATAACTACTATAAAACACCTGCCTAAGTAAGTATGTTTGCTTGCTTTACTTACCATTGCCTCATTTGCGGAGCCCGAGTAAAGTCTTTTGATGAGAGCGAGGATTTCGGGAGTAAAGCAAGGTGTGTAATTGGTCCAGCCTTTCTCATCCGGTATTCCGTCTCGGTTCAGCCACTGCCCCGTCATCCCACAAGTTCGGTACGACTGCTCTGTTGCAATTAAATATTAAAATTCCAAGTAAGATTTGTAATCGACACATTTTAATTATTAAGAGCATTGAATTAGTTCGTTTATACATATTTAAAAATTAACGAAAACAGAAAATGTTTACTCGTTGTATCCATTCCTTTGGAGGCGGGACATGGCAGGTAAACGGTTGAGCCGGCGTTGGTGGGACCCCAACAGTTGAATCCATCCCAGACAACTCCACAGATTCCAGCTAAACGAGATAAAAGATGCATACAAGATACTTTATTTAAAAACATAACTTTTCGTGGCTTCACTTTGCTTACAAAATAGAGAAAGTAAATAAAAACGCTCACCAAACTCAAATTTGTTTCTAAATGCACGCATATCAATATTACATATTACACCCATGCAAAAGAAATCCAAAGATAAACTTTATTCAAAAATCACGTTTTTTCTACCAAATATCAATGTATTATAATTTTATTTCCATGTAAATATGGAAACAAAACACACGTGGAATTTTCACTCCACTTGTCTTTGTGTTTTTGAGTAGATTGCTCACTGCTCACGTTATTCAACATAAAAGAAAGAACTCGAGTTTTAAACCTTTTGTTTACTTGTTTTTTCACGTCCGGACTCCAATGTACATGTACATAGTATATAGTATAAATACGTACCGTGAATTCACACAATGAACGTTGAGTTTTGATGATGAGCTCTTCATCTGCTCATTCCACACAAGTGTTTAATTAAAGGAGGGGAAATGTTGCCTATGTATGTTGTATGTCTAACTGTGAAAAGCTCTTGACAAATGAATGCGTCTCTATTGTACAAGTTGACTATTCATGTTTTCTTTTTAATTCACTACATTCACTGCATTTATTAGCTCTCGTCATCCTTTTATTTTTTGGTACTCATCATTCATCATATTATAATGCATTTTTTAAAAGAATCCGTCCGTATAGAACATACATATACTTACATATATATAGAGATAGATTAATTCGGTAATTAGAGGCTTCGCCTCTGTTTTTGGTTGGCACCCTTGGCCTTTGTTTCTTTTTATCTCCACTGCACATTGTAAGATACATGCATATACTTATTCATCAGATCCTCGTCTTCTATTAATACATATAATATATACACATGCATAAATAGGTACATCAGTTCAATTGGCTTAATTGGATTCCATCTTCAATACTAGACAATGCGGCGCATTGGGAAATGCAAAACTGGCCATCATCGAAACGTCTGGATAGCATGCAAAGTGTATTCATATGTATACATAGTGTACAGTAAATTCATAGGAATCGAAGTGTAGTGTAGTCATGAAATTGAAAGGCGCGTTCAGCGTTCTCTCATCCTTTTTTAGTCGAGAGTCAAGACAGCATAAGCACATGTGTACAATGTACAATGTACAGTGTGTGTATTGTGCAATGTAAAAAAGTTTGCTGTGTGTGTACTCATGTCGTATGCTGTGTACAGATACAATAATATGTACTATAAAATACAAAACCGGACAAAAGAACCACCCATGAAATACAGCACGATTCCCTTTTGTTGCCATGAGTTGGAATAGACCGGAATAACCTCCTGGAACTCTGTAGAGGCCTCAAAGAGACTTCTTTTGTAAATGCAAAAAGCAGAAGAGACGGAGTTGAATAGTTGAAGTAAGCAGTAAGCACACAAGTTGAAAACTTGCTGTTTGATCTCTCTACCACAAAAATATGTCGTAGAAAGGCTGTAATCAAGTATGTACATTGTACATGATTTCACATGGAAGTAAACAAAAACTCTTGGCGTTTTTTTCTAAGATTTTTAAGAATCTCTTGAGAGTTTTTTATTATGAGTTATGAATGAGCAATGAGCAGGTTATTTTCAACTATTATTACTGCATGAATGTCAAATTTTGGCATAATATTTCGCATTTATACTTTATACTGAGCATTGACAAAATACACACAACGATAGAATTACCATGATGGCTTGTTGTGTGTCGTTATAATGGAGGAGTAAAAGACCGAGGGAGAGCAAGGTCGAGATTTAAAGTCTCATATCAGTAGTAACCTATCATCTGTACTGTGGCACTTTTTTATGTGACATTCACCACCTTTTACTCCAACCATAGCACATAAAGAGGGCAACCACACGGTTTCATGATTTCTTCAAGCAAGTTCAGGCATATGATACATATTACTTTTTGCCTATTTTCTCTTTGTTTCGTGTGAACTGTATAATGTGTGGAATGTATGTACATAGTTCACTCGGTGGATAAAATAGGCAAAAGTGGAGAAAGAAAGTGTGTATGAGATAAAAGAAGAAGAATAAGAAGAAGAAACTAACCGAGCACGTTGCCAGCTGATGATCCTGTTGTCTCGTTCGTGTCTGGAGACAGTGGTGAGAGTCGAGATAAACAGACTTCATCCTCTCCAACAGTCAAGTTCCCATCATTATTCAAAGTTTCAGGCGACAAAGTCATTTTACTATATCTTACTATTCCTCGTCTTGGCCTTTTTCTTCGTTGTCCTCTTCTTATTTTTTCGCCAACTTTTTTTCTACAATGCTTTCTTGAACTCCCTCCTTTTGTGGATATTCAAGTATTTGTATTATAAACGTTCAAATGTGCACAAGTTGCACATTTTTTTGTCCCATGGTCTATATTCTTTGCCTCCTTTCTTCTTCACTTCTTGTGCTTATGTGGTTTGCTTCTTGACTTTTCTCCAATGGTTTCTTTCCCTTGGTTGTACTTGCCAAAATACAAAAGGTCAAGAGAATGTGTGTGTGAAGCGGATTCAAAATTCCGTGAAAAATGATCCAATCTGAGGTTTTATTACATCCGTTTTCCACATTATTATGTATGTATCCATAAATGAAGGGTTTCAGCTTGCAAAAAATTTTGATTGTTATTTCAAATTAAAATTCTTGGTGAAAGCAATCCAAGAACATGTACAGACAACCTGAAAGTAAAGAAAGAACAACAAGGCTCATTATTCATGATTCATTATACATACATACATACATCCGAGTAATTCAAGCAGGATAATTACATACTACATGCGTACAGTCCTACATAATTTGGTATTGATATTCCAGCTTGAAATGACTCTTTTGTTTGCCATTGTTTTCACTGGCTCATGTAACCCATTAGAGAGGCATGACAAACGTTGTATGATTTTATATTTTCATCTTTAAGTTAATTTTAATATTTTTTCTTGGAGTTTTACAACCACGACAAATGACAACTGAAATATGTATGATCAAATTCAAACAATGCACAGTGGGAAATTGTACAGACCCTTGTTTCATAATTCCAATAAAATAGCCGAAAATAGTGAGAAAGTCTATAAAACTCGTTATTTACTTTGC
>JAQIVE010005381.1:0-12977 GCA_034698285.1 Sminthurinus bimaculatus | reverse complement strand
CTCAGCCTGATCATCCTGCCTACAACAATTAACTTTTTTCAACAATTTTTATTTATTTTCAGCTTTTCTGTGTTTTTTTACATATTAGATATTATTGTCAAGTTTTTTAAATTCAGCCGCACTTTTTAAAAGTGAGAGCATGTATTTTACATTGAATAAAAAATTGAGCACCGTCTTCAAAATAAATGCGAAAAATCCGATACTACTTTTTCTTTGAAAGCATCTAACTAAAAATCCTTTAAAACTCCCGCGAATTTTGAAAAAAACCGTTGGAATACAAAAGGTTCGCGGGTAAGTTGCCATAGAAAATGGAGTTCATGTATGGTTGCTAATTATTATTCATTATTCAGAGCAAACAAGTAAACAAACGAATTTCTAGACGTCCTTGCAATTATTATTTCACCGCGTTCTTTTAAAAATTTTATTGACCTCGTGCACAAGGTCATTCTACTTTCCCTCTTTGGAAAGCTTGCAAAATCTTGGTTTCATCTAAAAATTTGCGTCTTTCTGCTCAAAAAATGTAAGTAAGTTATTAAAAAGGGGAATCTGGATGAGATTTTGGAGTATCCTCAAATTTTGGACCTTTCTAAACGGGAAAATTTTGGAAAAGTTTGAAAACCCCGGATTGTGTCAAATTATCATCCAAATCCGCATCTTTGCTTATTTTTCAACGTTTTTTGTCGTATTTAATTCAAATATTGAATGTATGCATTTTGAATTCATTTGTTATTCCCGGGACCTTTTTTGTTGAACAGGCGATCTGGAACGCATGACTGGGAGGAAAGTAACCGCGATCTTTCAAACGAGTTGGGAGCACCCCCTTTAGAATCCGAGGATGAGGAGGAAGATGATGACGATGATGACGAAATGCCGGCCTTGATCCCGATTTATGACCGCGGTTATGACCAAAATTCTGATCCAGACCACTCTAACGTTGATCGATGAAGGATTTTAGTGCACCATTATTTGTATTACATGTATTTTAAAAGTGATTGTTCTTGGTTTTGAATATACTTTGCAAGGTTTTACAGTTGAACTAAATGCATTCCAGTCAGCCTAATAAATTTACGTTCGTTCAGTTTACATGAATATAATCGTGAGCAAGGAGTCTACAGTTTTAGTTCAGATTTAACTCTGAACCAAGTAATTTCTTGGAGAAACTAGCTCGAAATTTTTTTAACCCTCATGAAAAAATCTGATCAAATAATCATATGAAACTTTAACGGGTTTTTGGTCGCAAGTCGCAAGCATTACCAAAATTGATCACAGTTTGATAAATTGTCATAAAAATTTCATTAAATTTTAATCTTGTCAAGTGTCATAAAAATCGAAAATCCCAAATCATGTTGAATTTCAAAAACATTGTGTGAAAAATGTCAATCTTGTCAAAGTTTAAGAAAATCTCATCGAAAAAATAAAAAATGCCAATTTCGTCAATTTTCGAGAAAATCTTATCGAAAAATGTCAGTCATGTCAAAGTTTAACAAAATCTCATCATAAATTGACAATATATCAATTTTCGATGAGATTTTTCAGATATTGCCAAATTTCAAAAAAAAGTTTTCCGAAAAACGTCAATCTTGTCCAATTTCAAAAAACGCAATCGAAAAACGTCAATCTTGTCGAATCTCAAAAAAACGCAGTCGAAAAACGTCAATCTTGTCGAATCTCAAAAAAACGCAATCAAAAAACGTCAATCTTGTCGAATCTCAAAAAAATACCATCGAAAAACGTCAATCTTGTCGAATCTCATAAAAATATCATCAAAAAATGTCAATCTTGTCGAATCTCATAAAAATATCTTCAAAAAATGTCAATCTTGTCAAATATCATAAAAATACCATCGAAAAACGTCAATCTTGTCAAATGTCATAAAAAGTTCATCGAAAAACGTCAATCTTGTCAAATCTCATAAAAACGTCATCGAAAAACGTCAATCTTGTCGAATCTCATAAAAACGTCATCGAAAAACGTCAATTTTATCGAATATCATAAAAATATCATCGAAAAATGACAATCTTGTCGAATGTCATAAAAATATCATCGAAAAATGACAATCTTGTCGAATCTCATAAACATATCATCGAAAAATGACAATCTTGTCGAATCTCATAAACATATCATCGACAAACACCAATCTTGTCGAATCTCAAAAAAATTTCATCGAAAAATGACATTCTTATCACCTTTCTAACAAAGTACACACATGCATCTGGGTTAATTAAAATTCACCCTGCTCATACATTTTGCAGTTAATTGGAGTTAATTGGAGTTTAATTGTTGTTCGGCAGAAGCGTAATCGCCAGTCACGCAATTTACTGCAAATTTTGCTGCAAGAATGAAAAACTCTGTGCCCATTGCCCATAGGTTGTATGTATTACAGTTAAGTAGACATTAACAGAATTCCAAATAAAAATTTGCCGTTAACTCGTTTCCTACTTTGCCTTATCAGCAGATGAACGGAATGTAATTTTCATGCAATTAGCGCATTAGAGCTCTGCTTTTGTCATTCTCTGTTGTTTCCTGCTTATTTCCCAACTTGTGCCTACATTTTCCTGCTGCCAATACAATAAAATCTTTTGCAAAATTCAAAAAAGTTATTTAATTTTTACTTTTAATTTTTTTAAAATCTGTCACAACCAGTTTAACGCACCCAGTTAATAGAAAAGCTTACACGATGGACGATGGAAAAACGAGTAAACTCGTTCATCAGGTTGAAAAAAGATTTAAAAATATTATTTTATAAAAAAGCTTAAAAGATAATAAAATTAAGGTGTCCGTTTCCAGTTAAGAGAACTGCTGATCATCAAATCAAAAGATGGCGCTGACTATGTTCTGGAGAAAAATAAACTGGACAGCGACAAATTTCTGGCGCGCTACTTGCGCTTCACCCAGGGGAATGTGGAGCAAGCGCACGATCTGTTAAGAGACTATGTCAAACTAAACAAGGAACTTGACCTGGACTCGATATTGGCCAAGCGCTTGGTGGATTATCCGCCAGAAATCCGGAACCTTTACACCTTTCAGTTTGGAGGTCGTGACCTGGACGATCGACCCGTGACCACGGTCACCGATGCCAGTGCGGATATCCACCGGTTTTTGAAAAATTTCGGGTCAGACGAAAAAATGCTCCAGCTGTACTTCGAATTTATGCTCAAGCAGCACATGACCATAGAGAAACTGGTGGTGGACCGAAGTGTTGACCACGGGGTGACCATAATTGACGTTTCTAGGGTCAACTACTCTCAATATCTCAATAAGAAAAGTAAGCGCGCAAAATTTTTTTAAGTGATTTCTTTTTGGGCGATTTGACCTCGTGAAGAAAAAAAGGTCAAAAGGTCAAAGTAATATAATTTTTTAAATTTGTGGCGGATTTTTTTCTCCAGCGGTGGATTTCATCCTGGAGAATGCAAAGCGAATGGAGCGCCACTCTCCGGGCATTGTGGGCAAAGTCATCGTTGTCAATGGTGAGCCGCGAACCTAAATTTTATGAATTTTGCATTTTCGCATTAAATTAGTCATCAGTCAATTCAGAAATAAGATTGCGCCAAGATTTAAAATATGATTGATGTTTCTTTTTGCTGTTTTTGGTTCAGCACCAGCGATCGCAAAACCGATCGTTAAGATGATCGCCAAATTTATTGGATTTTCCGCGGAAATCGTCATTTTTAGCAGCCGGGATAATTGGCGGGAGGAATTGAGAAAGTTTGTCCCGGAAAATGGAGTGTGCCCTCATTTTGGGGGGACTTTGACCGAATTTTTGGATTTTTAAGAAATTTTTGACTAATTAACTAATAAATTTTACACTGCTGTAAAATTCGCGTTTCATTTTTAAATGGCAATTTAATCTGATGTTCAAGGCCAATGGATAGTTTTGCAAAAATGTTGCCGGCGTTTAATGTTGCTAGTTAATGATTATGTATTTAGCGGCACAATAAATGGCTCTAATTTGTTTAGAATTTTTCGATTAAAATGGTTTTGCAAAAACGGTGCAAAATTGGTCTAATTTATGATGAATTCATATTGAATGAAGATTTTAAAAAAATTCAATGCAAAATTTACTGTTGTGAAGGTCTGTAATTTCATTTTTCATCGATGACTAATTCGACGTTTTCAAAATTATTGCAGCACGCACAATTCGTTTAATACATACACGATAATTGTATTTGAAAATTGAACACCGTACCAAAATTTCCAGCCAAATTATACCGCAAAATTGGCTTATATAATTCCCAATTTGTAATAAATCTACCAAATTCCAAAAAATGACGGTCAAAAAAATCCGGACGAATTTTACCGAATTGAAAAAAACTGACGATCAAAAAAATCCGGACGAATTTTACTGAATTCCAAAAAATGCGGACGAATTTTACCGAATTGGAAAAAATGATGGTCGAAAAATTCCGGACAAATTCTATCAAGTCGAAAAAACGAAAGGCAAAAATATCCGGATAAAATATGCCAAATTCTAAAAAAATAACCACCAAAAACATGCGGACAAATTCTTCCAAACCCGTAAAAATGGCGGTCAATAAAATCCGAAAAATTCTACAAAATTCGAAAACAATCCGTAAATTTGATGTAAATTTCACCAAAAATGGCCCATTTTCGTCAACAACCGGTCAAACCAATTTTTGTATGGGAATTTTTCAGAAATTTCTTCCTCTGTTTGTCCTGCTACAATAAATTATGGATAATGTGGTCCATTGCATGATGATTCTACCAAAGGTCAGCTAATTTAACTAATCATTGACTAATGGGCACGTTTGAACAAATTTTACATTCCATGAGTTTATTGGCCGGATGTCACCTTTCCGGCCCGTTGCATGATCGACGATCGACGACTTGATTGATAGTTATGTAACTCTAATTTGAAATTTAGACAACGTTCCACAGCAATGTCCCGTCATTTCCAATCTTATCGTCCCAAAGGAAAGTAAACGTGCGGTAAAAAAAAAGTCCAAAAAAGTTTTTGCCCAGTGTTACCAAATTTTTTATTTTTTAAATCATCAAAACTCGAGTTTTCGTTTTGGTACCCTCATAAAAAATGGCCACCATTGTTAGCTTTCTCCTCGTGAGCGTTTCGACGGCCGTTGTGGTAACGGCCACTTTTTTCGGAGAAGAAAGCGCCGCGCCGAATCTTGTTGGCGCCCCAGTTCCAGTTTCAGGGCCTGTGATGCGGTCCGCAGTTCATGAAATGGGCAATTTTGACGGGGACAAAACTCACGTTGTCCATGGCGGCAAAATTTTCAACTTTGGGGCCGAAATGGCTCAGAATAATGTTGACAGTGACCATGACCATGACCATGACCAGGAACATCAACATGACCACCACTGTCATGACGACCACACAGAACCGGAAGTTGATGTTGAAAAACGCAAACATGGACACAAGAACCCGGCAGATCTCTTTAACGTGGTCCTCCGACCTCTCCTCAACGCCAACGTTCGGGATGAGGGCAAACACACCGAGATCAACTTTAACCACATTGAATTCCGGATTTTGAGCCAGATTGGCGGCGGTGGATCCTCCGAAAATTCGGAAAATGGTCAACATGTAAGCTATTTAGCTTTTTAATAGAGGGAAAACGTTCAATTTTAAAATTTTTTCCTGTTGACGCACAAGGGAAACATTTTAGGTGACCCCTGGACTTTTAAACAAAACCCCATCTGCTCTATAGCATCAGGTTCCTTTTTTTCAAAAACGGCGGGAAAAACCACCAAAAATTAAGATTTCGACGTTTTTGACCTTTTGAGGTCACTTTTGAGGTCACAGGGCGATGGTACAAAACTGTTACCTGCAACAGTTTATTCCAATACATTTCATTTTGGGCGGCTTTTGTTTTCCGTGTGATTTGAATTGGAATTTTTTTGAAAAATTTGGTTTTTTCACAGGGTTTTTGAAAAAAATTAACATTTAAAAAAAATTAGCTCAAACTTCAAAAATTGAAAAGAAAGTTGCTCGAAATTTAATTGTCAGAAGATCAATGTAGGTTTCACTTGTCTAAAATCATCCCGTGACCCCAAAAGTAACCTTGAAAGTACATCCTAAAAAGTCCAAATTTCAAATTTTGGCGGGCTTTTTTAGGGTGTGTCAATGAAAACGCCGAAAAAAGATTGCTAGTTCCTTGACCTACTGAATTAGGGTTGTCAGCTTGATAGGTTTAAATTAAAAGTAAAAGGGACAACTGAAAAGGTTCCCTGGTTAGATTTTGAGATTTTTGTCTAAACTGGATTTTTTTTATTTTAAATTGTATTCAATAGTTCCGGGATCTCCAGTCAGTGTTGATGGGCCCCACGCAGGCGGCCGCCAGTTCCAGAGCGGGGCAGCGTCACTGGAGTTATTTGCTCCCAGTGTTAGCTCGCGCTCATTGAAAATTCAAAAGATTCAGCGTCAAATAATTTGACGAACAATGATCCAATTTCTATTCAAAACACTGTACATTATTCAAACTTGTAAAATTAAATTGATTTCCCGGGATTCTTAGAAAATAAAATTGTTCGATTTTAAGCAACCTTTTACTGTTAATTTTTGTTTTATTCATCTTGCTCATTATTCATCATACTTAATGGCAATCTTTTCATTTTTATAAAATTTTGATTACACTTTAATTTTTTAAAAATTAGTCTTCCCGGCTACGACGAAGGCTCTGAAAATATTTCGCGCCGAACCACTTGCTCAACCTAAATACATATTTATGTACAAAGAAAAAATTTGAGTTTTAGGAAAAAATTGAAATTTGATTTGGTTTGACCCCAATTTCTCAAATTTTTAAATTTGCCCCTTTTTTTTCTTACTTTGAAAACAAAAACGGCTGATATAAGCTCAAATAGAGGAATAAAACGGCGGGAAAAAGCCCAATCCACGCCTCGTTGATCCGATTTGCCATGGCAACCACACACAACTGAGCACACCGGTCACTGGTCATCCGGTGCTCGGACAATTTTTGGTCCACGTTTACTTTCTAAACTCGGAAAAAATGACTACAAAACTTGAAAATTCCTCCAAATTTTGTACAAATTTAGGCTAATTTTCGGTCATTGCCCGTTTGATCATAAATGGATAATTTTACCTTCCCGACGTGACCTGAGAAGGCCTCCTTTGAAATGGCGGAAAACACGTGACCTGGACACAGCATTGTAATGTCAATGTTTCGACCATAAGTTTCGCATCGTAGGCTTTCAAAGTAACCCTACGAAAATTTAAAATAAAAAACAAGCGCGAAATTTACTTTTTGAAAAAATAGTAATTAACGACTGTATTAAAATTGGTGTCGTTTAAAAAGCTTACATGAAGGGCATGCTTAGAGGCGCTGTAAGATCCAGAATTGGCAATTCCTAAGAGCATGAAAAGTTTGGGTTTTTTTGAAAAACTGGGAATTTTAGTTAAAATTCAGAAAAAAAACCATTGAAAAAAATCACTAGTTCAAAAATTCGCGCGGAAAATCCTAAAATTAAGTTGGTTAAATTTTGTATTCACCAAGCCGTCCTCCGACACTCGAGACGACGGCCAGTTGACCCCGGCCAATTTTTTTAAAGTGTCGGACCACAATGCGGTTCATGTGGACGAGGGAAAAGACGTTGATGGAGAACAGTTGATGGTCGACCTCCAAGTCGGTGACCTCCCACTCGGATTTTTGACTTCTCCCCGCGTTACTCACCAAAAGGTCAAGCTGTACATAAAACCAGTTCAATGGGATTCCAAAAATATTATAATTTCGACATAAAATCTGTCAAAAATTTGTGAGAAAGGATGAAAAATGAAATATTGGTCAAAGTGATGACTAGTCATGACTTTGACCTTTGTTTCGAAATATAGGCCAAAAAAAAAGACGAGAATCTGACCTTTCCATAATTTTGCATGATAGCATTGAAACATTTCTCGTGGGCGTCCAGGTCATTCATGTCCAGCGGGAGGATGAGAATGTCACCGTCCCGTATCCTGGGATTTAACTCTACAAAACAAGGATTAGAAAAACGGTCTTTTTTGTTTCAAAATTTTGTATTTGCGATTTTGGCCTGACCCTAAAATTGGCCCATTTTTATAAGAATTTGGTCAGATTTAAAATTCCAAAATTGACGCATTTTTCGTAAGAATCTGGTCTGATTTTAAACTCAGAAGTTGGGCGGAATTTTTAAGAATTTGGCCCCGATTTTCAAGCATAAATTGGTCAATTTTGAAACAAAACTTGGCATAATTTTGACCCCAAAAACTGTTCCATTTTGTAGCATAATTTTGACATAAAAATTAGGTCGAAAGAGAGCGAAATAGAGCGAAATTCGGGCTGATTTTGACGCCAAAACGTGGTCCACTTTGTAACAAAATCTGGCATAATTTTGACCCCAAAAACTGGTCCATTTTTTGTAAGAAATTGGTCTGCTTATCATCCCAAAAAATGGCAATTTTTGGACAAATTTTGCTTCATCATTCGGTCGAAACTCTATCGACTAAATGTATGCGGCGAAATTCGGGGTTTTTTCCGCTCAAATTTGGGTCAGTAAAATGTAGCACAATTTTGCGGGAAATTTCGAAACGATGATTTCAAAATCCGACTTAAACTACATACACTAGACTAGACTACATTTTAATGGTTTGAAAATTTTCGATTTTGACCAACTTTGACACTCTTTTTTCACCCTGATCAGCTCCTTTCGTCTTCTGGCAGACAAAACCAATTTTGCCCCGCATTTCGCCAATTCCATGGCGATACTTTCTCCAATCCCTGCAAAAAATGTAAACCAAAATTTTGCGGTAAATTTTAACAAAAAATTTACACAAACGTTGAATTTATTTTTCCCGCAATGTTTATAGTAAATTTTTAGATTGAACATAAATATTTCGATTTTACCGGACGAGGCTCCCGTCACCCAGCAAACTTTTCCCGCGTATTCATTTTCTGCCGAAAGAAATACACAATTCATGGATATTATTCCCAGATATGGTTTCAGTCCAGAGTTTCTATAGACGGTATAAATATTTACATACACAGACCCATTTTTCATGGTTTTTAGACAGCTCAGTTACTATTTTACCTGGTTTTTTTCCAACATGGGAAGCAAAAAAGGTCAAAAGGTCGGCGTCCGCGAGACAAATTACGGCGAGGCAAGTCCCCCAAAAAATTATGCATAAAAGCACGAGCACATACAAAGGATCCATAATGCGTCATGTGGCTCAGAGCAAGTACTATGAATTATGAACTATTAATTAAATGCGAGGTTAATTTATTTTAATGCACGTATATACTATATAAATACTTATAAATACAGTGTAATGTCCAGTTGACTTGATTGACTTGTGATTTGTGGGGCAACTTTATCAATTTTATCTACTTATCCAATTCGAGATTACAGCATTGTGATTGTTGCATGCCAATTCTACCAGTCGTGCAACAAGTTGAATAAAGGACAAAAATACACAGATGCATGCATAGTGTAACGAGATGTTTTAGACATCCTTGTTTTTTGAACTTTTTTTCCTATTTTTCTCGCGCTTTGATGGAACAATGAAGAATTTTTGTGAAGCCAGTAAAATTATTTAAAATTATGTATTTAAAAAAAACGCGGGGTTTTATTTCGGCAAAATAGGTTTATTTTTTTGAGGCCGTTCGGCAGCCGTACATTCGATTTATTCGCTCATAGTCCAAGTCGCTCATGCCCGACCGAAACCCGCCAAGAATACAGTCCGGGCATCCTTTTTTCGAAATTGTGGGCTTGGATTCGTCAATACCGTACCGACTGTTGGGGTAGTGCATGAGCTAAAAAACGTAAAAAACTTGGGTAATTTTTCTTTTGCTCCCGCTTACGAATACGCAGTTTTTAAAACTTGATTTTTTATGAATAATATTGCAGTATTATTAAAATTTTGAAAAAATGACATTTAAAAAAATAATTTTTCAAAATTTTTAAAAAATTGGAGGAGTAACAGAAAAAAAAGAATAAATTTAAAAAAAACGCCTTACACTGCTAAAGTCGTAGGGAAGGCCAAAGTCGACCATGGTGGAAGTTGGAAATTTCAAGGCGTAGTACGGCTTTGCCCCTGGGGATTTTCGAAAAAGTTTAGAAATTTTCAAAATTGTTTTTTTTCGAAATTTTGACTAAACCAAATTACTACATCATTAATTACAAGTACTTACATTCATGAATGTTGTCCCAGTGGATGTCAACGTACTGGTCACGATCTAAAGTCGAAAAAAGTCCAATAAAAAAACAATGATAACGCGCGAAAGTTTGAATTTTCAAAATTTCTGTAAATTTTTGCAATTTTTAAACCAGTTTTAGTCAATTTTTTAAATTGATTAAATCTAGTTGGAACCTGATCGCTGATGCTCGTGAAAAATCCCCAGGGTGTGACTGAGCTCGTGCTGTATGACAAAAGGGTGCAAACAAAAGGAATTCCCAAAGGTCATCCTCTGCTGTCCGCTCTGATGACCTACCCGGCTGTCACAAAAGAAGGTCGCACGACCATGGGGCTGCGCGGTCAACTCGACAAAATCAACATCCGTGTCCGTCTTCTCTCGGAAAATTATACAAGTTCTCGTAGAAATATTGTCCATTGTCTGTCGAATAATTTGCCTCGCCGTATTGTCTGTAATACATATTAAGCATGGCGAATTTTACAGTTTTTGGCATTAAAACTCACAAGGGAAGCACTTTAGTTGACCCCCGGACTTTTAAACAAAATTAATCGTGGTCGATAGCCCTAGTTTTCTAGGTCCAGGAACCAATATTTTTTTGGTCCTTTGTACGAACGCGCCCCGAAATCCGCGCCAAAGTTTGAAATATTTGACGGTTTTTGATGTTCCTTTAAACGTCACATTTTGGGTCCCAGGGTTGGTTGGTTCAGAAGCTAGACCTACACCATTCAATTCAGCGTAAAATTTTGAGAAACGTTTGTTTTTACACCTGAATTTTTTAAAATTTCAGTTTTTTTAGACAAAATCTAAGATTTTAGAAAAAACTTGAGATTTCAAAAAAGTTCAAATTCCAAAAAATGTAAAATCAAAAATTGCTCAAAAGTTTATTCTAAAACAAGTGATGTAAGTCTCACTTCTCTGCGATCATCCAGTGACCCAAAAAGTAACCTCTAAAGGTCAAAAAAGTCAAAATTTCAAAATTTGGCGCGTATTTTGAGCCGTTTTTGTAAAAAGGGCCAAAAACATCTTTGTTCCAGGACCAGGTTCAAAAGTTACTCAAAATATTTTACTGAATCGAATAAGGTAGGTCTCGGTTCTCTACGATAACCCTGTGGCCCAAAAAGGGGCCTCAAAAGGTCAAAAAACGTCAAAATTTTACATTTCGGAGGGTTTTTTGTGGCAAGTTCGTAAAAAGGGCCAAAAAAATATTGGTTTCTAGACCTACGAAAAAAGGGCTATCGACCAGGGTGGGTTTTGTTCAAAATTCCAGGGGACAACTGAAATGGTTCCCTTGTGTGAAAATACAGCAAATTTATTCAAAAAGTTAAAAAAAATCCAACAGGCTGTTTTTAAAAGGAAATATGATATTTCATTTAAAAACTTTACTTAAATTGTCGGCAATCTTGTACACAACGGTTCTGTCCGGCCATCGCAGCGTGTCTGGATTGATTTTATTGTGCTCCTGGAAAATATCCAGCGGCAAAACCATGTCGTCGATCACCAACTGTCCATCGAACACCTGGCGTTTGCCTGTTTATAACACAAATAAAATTATTTTGTAACTTTGCAACCTATTTTTTTTTTTAAAAAAATCAATTTTTTATAAACGTTTACCTCGTGTCAATTGTTGGGCAAATATTCCAGAGCTCATGGCAGAGAAAAAAAGTACTAGGAACGCTGAGGATTTGAACATTTTGGATTTTAACGAGTAAAAATTGTATAATTTAATTTAATTTATTTGTCTAAATTATAGCAAGTTGAATATCGAACGTTTTAAACTCAGTATGATATGAAGAAAAATTGCGCGTGTGATAAATTGATGCCAATTAAAAGCATGTGGATTTTATGCATTCATTGTCTTCACTTTAATTTAACCGTTAAGTATGAACTATTAGTTAGGAAATGCAAAGACACTGCTGCAAATTTATTGCAGGCTCGTGTAGCAATGAACAAAGAAAACATAAAAGTTGTTTTCTAAAGTTCCCAAAGAGGGAGCTTTGGCCTTCTTATGAAATGACCGCTTGGAAAAACTGTCCCGAAAAATTATTTCTTTTCAGAAAAAATCTTGGTAAACAATTCTGTGGTATTTTGACACGATTTTGTTCAAATTTTCATGAGGTTTTGATGAACTATCATGAAAAATAGTCAATCCTGTCAAATTTCATCCAGAATTGTCAATCTTGCTGAATCTCAAATCTTCAAATTTTGATGATACTTACAAGATTTTTTTGTAAGGGTTCTAAATTGTTGAAATTTCATTAGATGGAAAATTTGTGATGAAATTTTGATGATTTTTCTTTGGACGAAAAAATTTTGATGAAATTTTGATGATATTTCATTGGATGGACAATTTTTGATGAATTTTTGTGTGAATAACTAAGTTTCAGCGAAACTTTAAAAAAATTACCATGGATACCGTCGTTTTATTGTTTTTACTATTTACATTTACATACACCTACATTGTCCATCGTGTCCTAAAATAAATATTTAGCCAAAAAAACGTAAAGGGTACACAGTATGAAAAATGAGCCATGCCGAAAGATGTAAAACCGGAGGCCTGCGACCCGCAGGAATTTATAAAAAGGGAGGAGGCCCTCCTCTCTCGGAATGTGGACAGTTCGGGCAAGGACCTAAAAAAAGAGGGTCAAAAGGTCCTCGCCTTCGTCAAACAGAAGGGCAAGCAGCTGCTCAAGGAGGCCAAAAAAGACGTTAGAATCGCCCGGGAAATCGCCCATGACACAGGCGAAATCCTCGCCAAGGAGATGGAGAAGAAGGCCAAGGATGTCAAGGAAGGATGCGGGAAACTCGCCCATCAAGTCGAGCACACGGGCAAGGAGCTCTTGG
>JAQIVE010005380.1:0-12979 GCA_034698285.1 Sminthurinus bimaculatus | reverse complement strand
ACCCTCAAGTTATTAAAAACTACTACATATTATTTATACTATTATAAAAAAAGCTAGCTGATCTGATAACGTTGATGATTTAAAACAAAAATGTTTTTTATTCTAATATACAGACTTTCATGGACAATATTCCCTCTCGAACGGACATTGCCCGGTCCTTGAAGGCTCCCTTGGAGCTCAAAGCAGGGCTCAGCATGCAAAAGCTTTTAACTCTAACGCCAGTTCAAAGACTCAAGTACATGAGAGATTCGTATAGACAAAGTTACTGGTCAGCAGGGGCTCCTTTGCCTGTGTCATCCATGTCGTCAGGGTCAAGACCCAGGTCTCGGCCATTTTCTCAAGAGGGACAAAAAGAACGTCAACCGACCACAATTTTCCGTAGACACCGGCAAAATGGGGACTCAAATCATTTTAGCAGCAGTAACAACTATAATAATAAGGATTATTTTAGCCATAATCGTAATAATCCAAGTTACACAATCGGTTCCTTGGCATCTTGGATTTCACCGCATAATCCAACTAATCCTTCCGGCATGACAGCCAATGCCTTGGCAGATTTCGCGGAACAAGCTTTGTCTTCCTCAATAAAATAAAATCAAATCAAATTTTTACTGGTGACAATGCCGAGTTGATTATTATTTATCATTATTGCTGGTTAGAATTACGAATTAGGCTTTGTTTTTATCTTATAAGCAGGAGGAAAAGGAAGCGAGAAATAAAAATTACACTCGTTTCCTCGTCATCTTCAACACTAACTTCCATTAAATGCATAGTGTAGAACTGAGGAAGATAATATTGAGAAAAGGCCTACTTTATGATACAATACAAATAATACTTTTATTTTTTGTCAGCTTCACTTACGTTGTATTATGTGAAATTATTCTTATGTTAAAAAAGTATGAATCCCTTTTATATGCCGTTCTGGTATGAGGGGATTAAATTAACATACGTATTGCAGTGCAGTATTCTAGATTCTAGTGATGGTAGATTCAGAATTCAGATTGAGATTCTAGAAGCACATGCTTTCTTAACTGGAATTTTCTGGACTATGAAAAAAGGACTGTCAACTGTAGGCAGTTTATGACTTGTGACGTCCAACATCCTAAGCCTTAAGTAGGATACAACACATTATAGTGCTACATAAATGCTAAATGCCTCCAGCTTCCAACTGCCAACTGCTTGAACATTGAGATTGAGAATCGTAAACCGTAAACATAAAAATCCAACCACACAAGCAAAGATTTGAAATGTCACATAACAATTTAGGGGTGATTTTCAAGATACTTAACGACAATCGGTTCTTATTTACGATTAAAAGTATTATAAATAACCTATAAGAATATTATAATATTTTAGCATGTGTACTTGCTTCCAATCACGTATGCAGTTAAGTACATATTATGTGTTTAGTATTTATGTTGTTCATAATATTATAGAAATACTGATAGTTAAGATGCAGAAAAATGGCAAAATCCTTTTCTCCACTCCTTTATAAATCATTCTTATTTTATCTCTCATGGACCAGATGACCCTAACAATAAGATACTTTTAGCATGCTTACATAAAAGTACTTGTGTAATACCATCAAAATTTCTTTACAGAAACACCGATCAAAATGCTCATTTTTGCGAATAGCAAATATTGTGGACCAAAAGCTATATAGTTTACGTCATCAGTAATCCAATTTCTGTTTCATATTTTTGTAAATTCAGTTAAAATGGAGCACAAGCTTGACGTGTGACCTAGTTTTAGTTTGAAATCAGTCATAACAAGAATCATAATAATATTATCATTATTCTGGAATAGTTTCCCGTATTGATGTAAAGTTCATGCCTGATGCCTGATGAGAGACTCTCTTTGCTCTTTGCAATATTATTATTGTTTAATATTATTATAAGATTATCTATTAAGATATGAAAATAACAAATAATAAAAGGTGTGTGTGTGTGTGAAGAGCTTTTGCTGTCAAGCAAAAGGGTCATCGTGACCCCGCGCTCATCGTACATGGTGAACATGGACTGGAAAAATTTGCCAGAGGTAGAAAACTGATCTTGAGGACAGAAAGCGGTGTAATACAATCATCATCATTATTTGATCTGATTGTATGTATGATGTACACAAGTTGTTTATATGCATCGCATATTGTTATATCGATCGATAATATGAATATGATTATGTATGGAATCGGCTTAGACAAAGTTGACAGCTTTTGGGTCTCGAGGAAAATATTTGCATATTTTTACATTTTAGCAACTTCTTCATCTTAGTTTGATTAATTTTATGCAAATGAAGCTCCATTAAAGTTTAAAGTCGCTGCCAGTGAAAAAAATGAGGAGGCTCGTGACTCACAATCCCACCATTTCGAGGAACACAAAGTTAAATGGAATGTATAATGTATAATATATGTATTTATTTACCTATTTATTACTATCTAAAGTCTAAAGTTTGTCTATAGTATTACAACTTAAAACGTACTTATGTCAAAAGTGTTATAATACGTATACTTACTTGGTGTTGTCATTCGTATTCTTGATCAAAAGTCTTGATATAAAGTTAATGTTGTTTTTCTCCTTGTCACCATGTGCAAACGATGGATGATATGATTATCATTTATAATGTTGTATAATTTGTTAAGTATAATATTATAGTAAACCTCTTTAAATACACTATCATTATCATTACTTATTATTTATTATACACACAGTACTTATTTATATCTTGTATTATTTTATCCTGATCTGTACTTGTGAACTTTTCCTTCTTTTTCGTGTCAATAGTCAATACATGTGCTAATGTGTTGTACAATAATATACATATTAATAAATATGACAATGATGAAAGATGTTGATGTTGATAATGATAAATGGACTGGAAAATAAATCTCTGTCCAATTTCACCATATAAATTCATTGTAGAATGGTCAAACAGATCCAGTTTACTGTTCAACCTTCTCTCGACACGACCCCACTTTTTTTCCAATGGACTCACTATTGATTCTCACTGCTGAAGACGACGAACCTCACACATTTATTTATTGTTCATTATTTGTAGTAATTAACTTTTCGGAAAAACTGTGACTAAATTCAAAAGCAAGATAGTTTTTTCTAAACTTTTTTTTGAAACCTCTTCAAAAACGAAAATTTCAAGTTCCATCAAACTCCCACTTTTATCAATTTTTCCGCGTAGGCGTCGCTCAATGTTGTTATTTTCGGCAACTTACTCTTGGTCTCAACTTGTTACCGGTGAGCAAAATTTTACATTTACTTACATACATTTAACTATTTTAGAAAATGTTCCAAAAAAAAAAATGAGAATATTATCAAAATTCGAATGCATTATGACTCACGGAGGATTTTGCTTTGATCTTCTAGGCTAGCAAACTTACGCAACAAAACAGGGCGAATCAAAAAAGGAAACAGTCTCATAATAATATACAGAATTTTTGAACTTAAACTATCATTTTTCAAAGCATTTTGAGCAATCATCAATTTTCATTGAAAGAAAATGACGTGCAGTAAAGTAATGAAGAATTCGGACACTGGAGGATTCCGAGGACAGACCGGACATGGACATGAATCTGGAGAAAATGCCCATCGTCGTAATAGTAATGGAAGCGGTACAAGCCATTTGACTCCATTATCACCACCTTTGAAGCCAAAGTTGGGTCAAAGTAACAATAACAATAATAATAATATCAATGGCAAGGCAAAAAGTGCTCCGGAGAAAGAAAAAGTTTATGGATACATTGACCTTTTCAAAAATATGGGAGACTCCCTTCCACTCCGAATGTTCCCCTTGACACTCACCAGTGTGACGATTGGTAAATTTTTCCCAAATTTTATACAAAATTTTAGCATTGTGAAAATTTTCTGGAAAACCAAAGCATCATGCTTTTTCCTGAAAATAAAAATGCTTCATATTTTTTACTGTATGCATGAATTTTTTGACTCCGTTTTAGGACGAGATGCATCTTGTCAAATTCGGATCCACAGTAACGCCCGAGTGTCTCGTCACCAGTGCTCCATCATCGTTGTTCCAGGACAGGATAAAAAAAGCGAGGATGTGAAAATTACTCTTCAAAACCTCACAAGTCGACCCACGACAGTCCACAAAAACAGGGGACTTGCCCCGGGGGAAATTGTTCACTTGTCCCATGGAGATCGCTTTCGACTGTACGATGTGGAACTTCGATGGAGAATTTATGACCCCGTCAACGAAAAGGGTCAACTGGTAAGAAATTTCAGAATATTCAATATTATAAAATAGAGGATAAATCGAAAAAATCAAAACAATAATAGTGAAATTCATGTTATTATGGTTATGGTTTTCTCCAGGACTGGTCTAGACCGATCCCAGTGATTCGCCTAAATCCTCCGCAGGACTCAAATAGACCACCACCCGTTCTGGCTCCAGCACCAATTTCTATTCCCCCCGTTATGACCACTACAAATGCAAAAACAAATACAAAAACAATCCCCGTCAACATTGCTGCTGGAAAAAACAGTGTCAATAGGCCTGTCGTCAAAATTACAAAGGCCAGCCCTGTGTCAACAAACAGCTGGATGAATAATATGAACAAGTCGATTATTGAGCAGCGTCGAAAAAGTTCCCCTCTCCCAATGTCTTCCAGTGCTAAGCAGCAGGCAAATTCCTATTCAAATTCAAAAATGGACCTCCTCAAAATTCCAAAATGGTCCTCAATGCGCCTCGCCAACAACAGCAACAATAGTACCAATAATAACCATCAGAATAATAAAACCTTGGAGAAAAACCAAAGGAACCATAGTAATAATAATGAGGAGAACAGTAACAATCTGGCCAATCTGAATGTCATGAACAGCTATGACAAGCGAAGAGCATCAACTGGAAATTACCAGCAAAGCTTCAACTATAACAAACGGAGGGGAAGTGCTGACATTGACATGCGAAAAGCTGGTAAGTAATTATGATAATAATTAATATATGCTCATTTCAAAGCTCTTTAAAATTAAAATGCTCAATGAACTTTCTCAATCATAGTCAAGTATGAAATATGAAACTAATGTTCGTCTTTTTATTTTTTTCTTCCTTCCTTCCTTCCTCCAGTTTTGCAAAGAAGCTTCCGTCGTGCATTTAAAGAGAGAACTCTGATGCTGTCTCAGGGGTCAAACATCATTGAGGGTGTTCAAGGTGGCCAAGGTCAACCGGAGATCATCCAAAGTAGTCGCTATCGAAGAGCCTTGGAGGATCTGATCGTTCTTTCAAGTGCAGCGTAGTACATAATTTTTGCTAACAATACTTATAAGTATTTTTGCCTTTCTCCGCATTTCAACTTGCAAAAATAATCATCACCCTATCATCAATTCACCAATCATCATTGACCATTAGATTAGCCACATTTTCTTTTCATCGATAGCAGCTGTGTGTATGTGCGTGTGTAAGTAAGTACATAGTTGAGATACTACGTAGTGGGAAGAATCCATATGGTAGAAATCTTCCGTCATTTTATTATTTTAATTACTTTTTAATCCAAGATTTATTCCATTCCGAGCATCTTGAATTAATTAATTGTGTATTAGATAAAATGTATTGATGTATTACGTATTGGTCGAATGTGACGCAACTTTCTTTTTTGTCGCCTTTCTCTTTGTACACTTTTGATCTTGGATTATCTTATTTTTTTATTTAAATTGTGATTATACTACTTATAAAACAGACATTTTATGTATGTTGTATATGAAGAGCTGAAAATCATATAATATTACGTGAGTAGATAGTACACTACATACTACATACTGCTTATATTTTTAATTTCACTTATTACTGCTTGTAAGTACATTGTGTTATGCCAGTTAAGTATCATATGTATCATCGTAAGTCGGTACGTTAAATTCCTGTTGGCTGTAATATTTATTGTCCAACTATTTGCAGTTCAAGGTCTTTAATAAAATACAAATGTGTAATATGAACATACATACATACTTACTTAAGTAAGTTCCTTGTTTAAAGTTTTCAGTGCGATTATGTATCTATATGTACCTATGCTAAATGTGAAATAAAAAATAAAATGGAATATTATTTATTATGACAAAAGAAATAACTATGTGCGTAGTTGTTAGTTAGTCTTACACCACAGTACATACTTACACTTAATTGTAATAAGTATCTAAATACACAACAGTTTGGGTGACAGTGTTTTCTTTTGCCTTTCACTATAAACCATCTATAAACTATAATCAACAGGCGTTGGAGTCTGGACTTTTATTTTCCCATCCACAGTTTACAGTGCTTTTAAATACTGCGATTAGCAAGCATTCTCTTTCAAAAAATTGCTCGGCACAAAAAACGGAGATTTACAGATCACCGATCGCAGATTAAAAATTAAAAGTTAAACGTGTTTAAGTAACTTCGAACTTGTAGGAGAATATTTAATTGTGGTAGCAATAATAGTATTCGATCTGAAATAGATAATATTTTGTGTGTAGTGGTGTAGTGTGAACTTAGCCATTTAAAGTAAGAAGTAAGAGTGAATTGTACGCGAACAAAAAAATAATTTTGCAAGATTCTTGCTTCATTCCTAAATTCCTAAATAGTGCTTTAATTTTTAACTGTATCATTATTAGATAGTCCCATAGTCCATAGTCCTTATAAAATATAAACTCGATTATAGTTGTTGGCTTCAGTGATTAGTAATTTACTACAATTTGCTCATTTTCTATACTACTTACTACACTACTACACACTAACTATAAGCACACACTAAAATTGCTGATGTAAGTACTTATGTATTGATTGTTGATGAAACATTAAACCATCAAACCTTATACGAACGTGTATGGACGAAGGACAAATTTCGGAAGAGCTGTTGTAGTCAAAGAGAAAACTTTCGATAAACGAGGAATTTTACTAAAAATACGAATACATAGTACATAGTAGTGTGTAAGTAATTATTTATCAGAATTTTATTAGTAAATTTTAAATAGTAACAATTAACGATAACATTATTCATTATTCATGATTGTTGCCTCTATTTTTCATATAATAATATTATGTAGTATGTAGTACGGTGCCCTGAATGAGTTCTGAACTTTGTTATGTATTTTATGTAAAAACTAAAAACTGTGATTGTGAATCTTTTTAGATACCATCGGAGTATTATAATTTTATATTAAGCATCTAACCGGATCAAGATTTTGATAAACTTTTGAGTCTGACAAATTAAAAGAAATCAATCCCTTCTACTCTGTACTTACTGTGATTCAAACTGACAATGTGTACTGTGTACTGAACTATAGGGTTTCGAATTTGACGTGATTCTTTGATTTCAAAAATAAAAAAATATTATTTAATCGTGTATTATTGGGACAAACTCCAGTTTTCAAAATGGGCAAGATAAATTTACTCGTTCAGAAAAATACAGTTGGTGGTACCAGATTAGTGCAGCAGCCCACACGTAAGAATAAGTCGTTTTCGGGTGCCAAGACTTTGAGCTCCAAGTAAGTTGTAATAGCCATCATATTAAAATAATAATTACTATAATATATCATTATCATTATTCGTAATAATTCGCAATATAGTAGTCCTAAAATACTTACAACTTACCAGTAGTTAGTAATGTAGTTTTTATTCCTTCATGATTTCTAGTGTTTTGTAATTTTTATGATTTGTTCAAATACAGTTATAAGGCTGTCACAGGAGGAGCTGCCTTTCAAAATGGTGTTCTGAACAAGATAGTTGACAAACTGAAAGAAAAATTTTTGGATGGGGAAGTACATGCTGTGTCAATCCGAGAACTTTTACAATTGACTAGCCAAACCGAAATTAGCGATTCAGTAAAGGAGGTAACATACTTGATAGCTACATCTTATAAATAATATTACTAATCGGCCTTTGTTGGATAGGATTTATCAGATTTATTTATGATTTTTATAAAATACAAAATAAGACAAGGCACTTGACGAGTTTGTTTAAATTTTTAATTACGCAAATAATCTAACCTTTGTTTTTGGGTTTCTTTGTGCAGTGGTTGAAGACTAAAGCACTTCGTGAGGAGCCACGTATTACTATTAAGTCAACCGGCATATTAGGTGGTACAAATCCAAATTACGATAACTGTCTCTACATCTACAATCCTCCACTCAATTGTAGTAGTAAAGACACACTTTTGGAGCTTTTGAAGCAACGGGATGAAGTAGGCCCACTGGGGACTCTTGAGGATCATATTCATTCTTCTGTTCCACATGCTGAGCGTGTACTCAAAGTAAGTACTTATTAACAATAAGTATATCAATTATTATGGCTTCAAATATTCCATCAATTTCATTATCATATTATTAGGATTTTTAATTCCACAGTATAATATGCGTAAAATTTAGTATCTTTACTTTTTATTAACATTAAGTATCGGATTTCTTGTACTTTAGCTTCTGGAAAACGAGGGAAAAATTTTCAGCGTTGTTCGCTCGGATAAAAAGAAAACTTACTTTTATCAAGGTTCAAAGCCAGATCCCAAAAAGGAACTCCCCCAAGCATACAAGACTATGTTCAGAAATGCCTTTATTTATGGCTATGATGATGCCAAAATTGAGGACGATTTGAATCGGAACAATATCAAGTCTAGTGGAATGTGTTCGGTGGTTTTGAAAAAACCTAGTAAACCTCCAAGACGTCGTCGAACTGGTACTACTGAAGCCAAGTCATGGGTTCATGATAATCAACATGTTGAAGGTCTGGTTACTTATGATAACCTTAAATAAATTTTAAAATGGGTATGAGTGACAGGATGTCCTTTAATGTATTAAAATGTATCTATTACAACATATTTACTGTAGATTGTAATGTATCGTTCATCAATATTCATGTTGTTATTTAGCTTTAATGAGTACTTGTCAAACTCTGCTATTAGATCATCTGTTTTAAAATTCTAATTTTATATTAGAATCGAATATTGATCCATTTTTAAGATTTTAATAGACGTTAGATATATGCTCAAATTTTTGAAGACTTGATTTATAAAAGTAGCTATGAACGAGAATCTCCATTTTTATCATGCTATAATATATACCTAATAGCTTTTTCACTAGAGACTTCAGACTGCAGAACGATACGATACCTTGTAGAAAGTAGGTTTCGATAACCACGTTTAATAATTATTTTAAATTAGTTTTAAACTGTATGCCTTCGCTCAGTTTTTTTTGCGAATTTTAGATATAGTATATAGTAGTACAATATGAATTTTAATTTATTTCCTTGATTTTTGGAATTCAAATTTAAATCAGAGCTGACACTTTTTATAACTGTTTTTTAACAATACATAATTCTTATAGTTATTATGTATGATTTAATTATAATGTTCTTCTGCACTTATGGTAATGCACTTATTATACTTTATATTTTACAAGAGATCTATAGTTGTTGATAGTATCATCATAATCTGAAAATAAATAACTTAATCGTTGTAAAATTCTAATCATTATGAGGTGTAAATAGACTACTACTTTAATAGTTCTTTATGATAACTGGCTACAAATAGCTACTGTTTCATGTAGGTTTTTACAAACCAATAACTTAAGTACAAATACAATGAATAATGAAACATAACATAATACGTGTATTGTCAAACTTTAAGTCCGTAGAAACTTATGCAAAAATATAAACCGACAACCGACATCAAGAGAATTTCATTTATATCACTCACGATCAGTCGTTAGCCAATTCATGGTACTAACAAATTTATACGACTCGATATCATCAATAATTAAGCATATAATATTTTTAATTTCCAATGCACTAGTATATTAATCATATTATGAGAAAAAAATACATAAATATTATATATTACAGTTAAAAATCATTGAAAATTTCACTGACATTTTAAAAGTGCATACTTACCTATTAGTTAGGAAAAGAAAGCGAAAGGTTTTTTTTGCTTATTTCAATTCATCAAATTCGTATACATCGTAAATCTTTCAAATTCTTATACCAATCATACGTTACACAATTATAATGACAATATGACCGTTTTAGTTTTAGTCCGACTCATAGTCAGGTGACAATTGGAAATTTTGTATCTTCTTTCTAGAGTCATTGACATTAAACTTGATAAACTTGCTGTATTTATCATGCCTGGCCACAAAGTCCTCAAAGTCCAAATTTGGAACGGACATTGTAGACGTTGATGGTGGTGACCTTTCTCTCGACTCCTTGTCGTCGTCATTGTCATGGTTGTCCTCCGCCTCTTCTTCATCGTCATCATCATCATCGTCAATGTCGTCATCACCTATTCCTTCTCCAGCTTCTAATTCTGGTTCCACTTCCGTCGCTCCCAAATCCACATCCTCCTCCTCCTCCTTGTCAACATCGACAAGGCTCTGATGGGGCGGAGATGAAATCGTTGAGCAGTCATTTGAGGAATTATTCTCTATTTCCTGAAGTTTCTTATACTGCTCAGTTGACTTTGAGGTTGACTCGGTTGAATCCAATGCTTTTTTTATATGGACTAGGCGATGTTTGGATAGATGATCGCTTCTTAAAAACTTTCTTTGGCACTGTGGGCACTCGAACCTTTTTTCTCCTGGTGGAAAATAAACAAAAATACCATTATGTTTATAAACCGGAACACGCTACAAGGACAATATAGTTTAGATTTTAGATGCATTTTATTTATATTCAATATTATCCTTCATCATATACCAACCTGTATGAGTTCTTAAATGACGTTGGAGCTCATCTGATCGTGTGAACCTTTTTCCACAAAATAGCCTACAAAACAAGTAATAATAGCAAAAAAATAATTTATTTTATTGGTAACAGATAACAGATTAACAAAAATACAAAATACATAATAGTAAAGACAATAGTTACTAGTTATTATGCTATCATGTTTCATAAAATATGTATAAAATATACCAGCTTTTATTTTTCAATACTAACCACTGGCATACAAAAGGTCGATCTCCAGCGTGCCATCTCAAGTGAGCTCGTAAATGACTCGTTTTCCCATAAGTTTTACCACAATCGGGTATATGGCAGATGTGTTTCCTCTTTTTTCCTTTGCCCTTTCCTGATTTCCCCGTTGCAGCTCCATCCTCGTCATCAATATTACTGTTCCCTTCAGGACCAACTGATGTACAATTTGGACAGACACAGGGAAGTCGAGGTACTCGTTTTTTCACGGCAGGTTTATTTAGATCCGACACAACGTTCACAAGGGATGTGGTCACAATCGGCATTGACATTGGAACTTGACACTGATTCAAAACTTGCCATTTGGAATCGGCCTCAGTATTATTGTTATTATTATTATTGTTCCCAGTGATAGACTGCATTTGCATGCGTTGTTGTTGTTGTTGCTGCTGCATAAGCAAAAGATGCTGTTGCTGCTGCTGATACTGCTGTTGTTGAAGAAGGGAATGATGATGGTGTCCAAAGGAGATGACGCTTGATGGAGGACGCAGTGAAGGAGAAGTATTTGGAATTTGATTGCCAAATTGATAGACTGGCACTTGTTGACTTAAAATTGGCGTGGTTGTGCTACCAGATATGTGACTGTTGTTACTATTGTTATTGTTGTTGTTAGTGTTAACTGCAAAAAAGGCCTCCACCGACCCATTATTATTATTACTGTGAGTGGTCACTTGAGTATTTTCAGCCGTTGTATTATTATTATTGGCACTTTGAACCTGATTAATGGTACATGGTAGAACACCTCCATTATCATCATCAGCATTATTATTAGTCTTTTCATCCAGATTCTGATTATTACCGCTGTTATCATTATTTGAAATAGAAAAGGTTCCGGCGGAAGTGACGAGTTGATAATTTCCACTTGTCAACGGCATATCAGGAGTAAATGGAAGACCTGTTTTTAAGTGTTCAAAAAATAAAACACGGTTTTATTATTGTGAGACAAACCAGCATTGTTGTAAAACATGAAACGAGAATCTAAAAAATTCATTAATTTTACTCAACCTATAATAGCTATAACTTTTACAAGTAATTAATTTTTTAAACATGAATCGTGATTATTTTTATTAGTTATTATTACATGTGAAAGTTTTTTCCTTACCTGGTCCAATTTCAAGTCGTGAAGTCGTTGAGCAACCAAATTTCAGATCAGCAGCAGTAGGAGAAACAATCACTTGGGGAGATTCGCTTCGTTCCTTTTTAACAACTAAGGGTGAAGTAGTGGTCAAAATAGTAGTATTGTTACTTCTATCAATATTACAGCTGGTAGTTTCTGGCAGACTTCTCTTATTATTGCGACGCTTTTTCTTTGGAGGTTTTGAAGAAGTTTGAGATGATGATAATAATGATGATGACGCAGCTGGCATTCTTGTTGACAGAATACTATTAATATTAACATTGCTACTATTATGAGGATTTGCCAGGGATATCATTTGTCCAGAGAAGATTTGATTCAAAGTCTGCTGATTTTGATTCAATTGTTGTTGTTGTAGCTGCTGCATTTGCTGTTGAAGTAAAGTCTGATGGTGATTGTGAGTTTGTCCTGGAATGATTTGTATAGTTTCACCACGAGCGATCCCCTCGTCACTTGGAATAACCATTGTGGCCATCATCTGAACTGGAACATTCACCGTTGTCATCAACAGTTGACCGTCATTAGTGGTCACTGGGATTTGTACTGGAATGTTTTGATGGACTGGAACTTGAAGAAATTGTTGCCGACTCTGCGGTGCCGGGATGACAAATGAACTTGACGATGGTCTCAATGGATTATTTGTACTACTCGTTGCGATATTAGGATTGGTATAAAAACTATTAATATTATTATTCGTTGCTGCTGTAATAGTAGTGGTCACCTTATTATCATTATTATTATTATTACAACTATTTTCGTTGCTGGAGGACGATGAACTAGAACCAGTTGTGGTTTTAACAGTTCGAGGGGTAGTTTTTTCACCTTGCTCATTTCCGTTTGATCCTGCATCTTCAGCGACATGGGGTGCTTCGATGATACTTAACACAGGGTAGTTGAGAG
>JAQIVE010005379.1:0-12979 GCA_034698285.1 Sminthurinus bimaculatus | reverse complement strand
ATTATGTTTTGTGAACAATAAGACAGGCAGATGGATTTTGTTTATAAAACTGTGCTTTTCTATCTCGTTATTTCTGCACGCTCCCTTGTTCGGTACTCATGTACCCATGTTTATTTTTCGTATCTAATACGATTTTCTGATATTTGTTATAACTACTGCTTCCTTTTTCCATTTTCCATCTCCCTTTTAATTCTCAATTTCAGAAAAAGGAAAAACGTTTCCACTTTCCATTCCCATGTCATAACAAAAAGTACTATTAGGTATGTACATTGTACATTGTACATGCTTGATCTCTAGTACTCTTTCGCTTTCTCTCTTGTTCAAGAATGCAAGTCCACTGGCTGTGTCTTTATGAATGGTCTGACTCTTTTATTTTTGCCCTGTCTTAAAACTCTGACAAAATCTACAAACAAGGGGCATTTCTTTTGCTCCCTTGTTCTTCATCATCAGTGATATATTGCATACATGAATGATTTTCACTTAAAAATAAATCTCGAATCGCTTAGATGGACACCCATATGCATACATGTGATAGAGCATAATACATACTAAAAAATGTAAATAAAAATGTCATCTCGTTCTTTGAGGAATACATACAAGCAAGCAGTCTATTCTGCCTTATGTATGTATATGTTCAACTCAATTCAATTCAGTTCGAAGAATCATGCTTTGATAGGATATCCGACCCCGAATTTTGTGACACCGAAAATTTTTCATGCTTCAATTCTTTTCACCCTTTTTCTTTCTTATCATTATTATTATTATTACAACTGCATTCTGCCTCCATTATTTCAATTTTCTTGTAGCTGGATGCATTCCACCAATTTTATTTGATACATAAATGGTGTGCATAATGGATAATATAAAATGATAGAGACGCATAATTGGTGGAAAAATAGTAGAGTAAAAGTAGTAACGACAACAATAATCATCAGCAGTCAATACGCTATTACTATTACTTGATATTCGTATTTCTCGCTCCATGTCGATTTCGATTTACTGTTCGTCAACAGTTCCTGTACATACATACATATGCATCGTATTTTATTTTATTTTATATTGTTCCACATATTATAATATGTGATGTGAAATGCTTGGAGCTGTCACAGCCGGAGGTGCAATAATTACGACTCAAAATTGAGACGAACGGTGGGCCAATGCAACTACAGTACAATATTATAATATAAGAAAAAGGGAAAAGAAGGATCCAGTATTAATAAAAAAGGATGCAGGGTGCGGAGAATTGACGACGTTCTGAATATCTGTGTAGTTTTTCTCCATGTAAAATGCATGTTATATGTATGTAGTATTTTTCAACTTGGAGACCAAAACCATGTTATGAATATGCTCACATTTTACATGCATACACATAAATAAATTCCTATCTACTTATTGTTTGTACATATCAAAATTCAGGAACAATGAATGATATGTATCGAGATGATTATAGTACATAGTATAATACAAAAGTAAAGTATGTATCGTACGTACGACTATTCTTTCACATATTCAGTCCTATCGCGTGTTCCACGAGGGATAATAATCATGCAATATATTTTATTTTCAGACACGCCATCTTTTTCTATCAGCTATTCGTCACCAGCCCTTCTAATTCCGAAGTTAAAATCCTTCCCAATTATAGATGAGCACCCGTATTATAAGTATACTGTTCATATACATACATACAAAAATAGAAAAACTCGTATATGCATTTTTACAGTAGGCCTATAATACTGGTCTTTGAAAACCCACTCCTTGTGACTGCATTAATCTGAATTTTGAGTTTCAAATAATTAAAACAAGATAACATGAGCATTGGCGAGGCATAAATGTTTTATCAAATGTCAAAAGTTTGTCATGATATCAGCCTTATAATAATTTACTCATTGTCTACGTTTTAAAAGCGATACTTGCATATCATTGAGAAGAATCACAATCAGTTTTGGCATCTTATATCTTATGTATGTATTTTTGTGGAATACATCGAAACGGCTCATGTTTCTATGTAACAACAGTAAAGAGTAAACTTGAATTCAATGAAATAAAAAAACAACCCCCGCTTCGTGCTTATGTTATCCCTACGATATGACCCTACGATTCTTCAGAAAATTTCCAAGAATTTACTACCGTTGTTCTTTTATACGATTTTTCAGTTGTTGCTATTCCTTACAAAATACGAAGGAACCAAACAGTAATACATAAAATATGTAAAACTTATGTACGAGCATTGGAAAATCGGTCATCAAAACGCTTTGTGGCGCTATTGCAATCACTCTCCGTTGTTTTTCAGTTCTAAATTTCTTTCAATTTTTAATATATACAACATACACATACAAAATATAATTTTGATTTCTTTATTAAAAATTCAAGCTGGAGACTTGGCGTCTACAGACAAATGTGATAAGAGCAGTTAACTTGTTTTAGTGGTTACATGTACGAAAAATGTCAGTCCTTGTTTTCTTAGCTTTTTCCCCTATGTAGTGGAGTAGTCGTACAAAGAAAGTGGAAGAATCTAGTTGCTCCACATACAACACACATGTAGTAGTGGCAATTAGTGTAAAGCGATTTTCCCCTCTGTACACATACAGTTGTTTCTCCGTTTTTTATTCCCTGGGTATTATTTATTTTGCACCACACACGCAGTATTTTTTAGCAATACTTATATTTAGTGAACTACTTTTACACTCTCACTTTATTTTTCTAAATATGTAGTTGTGGATTGGCAAATGTCGTGACTCATTCTACACTCAATTTTTTACATTGAGATTTGTTTGTGAACATGCTGAATGTATCAAATTATAGGACAGGATTTACATACAACATACATTAAGATACAACGCCGTGTATACGGTCGAACACAGCCAATATTTTATATTATTATTATTGTTTATTGTTCCTCCTGAGATTAGATTACAAATACACACATATATATACAAATTACCCCACACTGTTACTACTTGACGCAAGATTTTATATTATTTTTCCAGTTAACATAAAAATAACTATTATTACAATATTATCGTTTGTCTTTCGGCACGTCTGTTTACACCGCACATTAGGTACACTGAGGAGAAAATATCTCTAGGAATATTTCTCGATTTGCGCACTTTTTCTCCGTCTCAATCGAATTTTTCTTCCTGTCGGCTCAAAAACAACCTATTGTGAAAACGGAAGACTATTATGATAAAAAATTATTACAATATTAATGCATCTTTATTGTTATTATATCGTGTATCGTGTACTCTTTTCCTACCAGATAATTCATTCTAATTTTCTACATACACGGTCATTTATGATGTCTTAGAATTGCGTGAAATAATAAACAGAGAGACAGATTAAAATTCTCAATTTTCTTCACATTATTCGTGATATCATTATTATTGCACATTTTTTCCTGGTCAAGATTAAGACCAATTTCGAAACTTCATCCTATCCGACTCCTTTGATAGGAAAACGGGACAGACAACAAAGAAAAGTACGGCGGAATGCATGGAAAAGTTTCAACGCCAATGTCACACGATAAATAAATAATGACGCATTATGCTACATGAGGAGCATTAGGGTAGTGCAACTCTTCCAAAGTACAAAACGGTTTAGCACCAGAAGATTTCTAATAACTTGGAAAAAATGCATCATTATTTGCAACACAATACATAACTGTTTAGAATTTGATCAACAAGGTCCAACGTTCACGACAGAGAAAATCGCTTTTGAAGGTTTTTGTCAATCCGCCAGCGAAATTTAATTCCTGATTTTTTTCACAAATAATCAAGTTTTCGATCTTTAGTCGTTTGACCTGTAGACTGTACAAAAAATTCTTGTCATTTTTACTGTTCCCTTGTTGTGTCTTCCTTCAAAGGAATCCACAAGAACAAGTGCGCTGGGGAAAAAGTAAGATTTTGGAAGATTTTTATTGTTTAAAGAGCAATGTGTGTTGGAAGTGCTGGTCCACCCTAATGGGCATTGTAGGTACTGATAATAATAAATCCACTTTTTCTTTTGCGTCTAAATTACAATAATACAAAACTTATGGGTTGAAAGTTGACATGTATGGATGTTTTTGAATTTTGAGTTTTGACAATTACAATAATAAAAAAATCATTATTCCTTCTTGTAATTCTTAATCTCATTGATCAGCTCGAGAACTATTAAAGGTGTTATTTCCATGCATCATCCCACGCATTCATTTCTCTTCAAAACTGATTATGAGGCAGGCGACACATGCCAGATGGGATTCCATTAACAACCATTATCCTGGCAGCGGAACGTTTTTAAATGTTTCCCAATCCTTTATTTTTCTTTGCATGTTTCTTCGCCTCATTAACAGAAAAGTTGTTGCGTTTAAAATTAGATGTGAATGATGCCAGCAATTGTAATAGTAATAAGAATAATAATAATATTTTTGTTATGAACACTAATGGAGTACTCATTTTCCTTTCTGTTTTCGCTAAATAATTACCTGAAAAAGAGTGCTTACACATACTAGCAATAACGTTCAAACGCTATAACAGGCTTTAAATGAACGATTTGTTCTTTTAGGCATTGTAGCTATCATTTCGTAACGGCTCCAGCGTGTCCAACCTTAGATACTTTCATTCACGAGGAAAATAAACTTTAACAAGGGGAACCTACATATATATCAATCGACACCACCAAAAAAGACGGCGACAAAAAAGATGATGCCAACGATTAAAAAAATTAAATCGATTTCCATTGTCTCGCACAAAGACCGTCTCCTAACACAATTGGACTCGACTCACAATTGACAACGGTTCACATTTTAGCAATATATAAGTTAACTCAATTTCAAATCAATGCATTGTACATATATTTGATACATTTGCTCGTAAACGATTAAAAGCAATTAAGTAACTAACTACAATATTTGTAGAGAAAATTCTCTAATTCTCGTTTCTGTGTGGTTCAGAATGTTTTTTATCACAAAGACAAGAATTTCACTGTACTGTTACAAGAAAATTGACCGACCTCAACCTAAGCTGGCAATAAACGATGAATTATCTCTTCTCACAAAATCATAAGCAATTTTTATTGTTGCTTGTTGCTCAAAGAGTTTTACACCGAAGACATATACACATATATATATATATATATATATCTCACGCATCAACTGATTTAATAGTTCTGTTTATTCAACTTCCTATGAGTACATAGCAAAATTCAACTATATGCATGTACTAAAGAGCCTTCAATTTCTGTATGTGTAAAAAAGATGACAAATGGCAGCTGTGTGCTAATTTCTATCCCGATATGGCTCATCTTCATCGCAAATTGTGACCATTATCTTTACAGCAGCAAGTCGTCGCATGCTCTTTACGCATACCTACCTATGTGTACGATATTAAACTGCTCTTCTGTCTGTATTACATAATTAAATCTGCTGACAAGATACAACAATACCATCATCATTATAGTGGTATTATAGCTGGAAACCTAAAAATCTTTTTCGTAAATGGTTGTTACTATGTACTATGTCACTTTGTGCAGATTGCCGACTATGACTCGATGATCATGCATGTATTTGCTTGAATACATTATAAAAATGCAGAGGAAAGAATGAATCGAAATGAATGAAAGCAGGAAATATATTCTCGTCAAACTTTGTGTCATTCTTTTCTTTAGTACATATATACACACACACACTTATTATCCTAATGCAAATATGAGGGAAATACATAATGCATTTACATTTTACCGCCCTCGTGTCGTGTGACATAATTGCGAGTATAAAAGTACTTATTTTTGTCGCTTGTATAAATAAATACATATATAGGTAACAAGCGTGGATAGTTCGATTGAGTTCGAGTTCGGAAAATGGAAGAGCAGAAATAGACAGCCATTAAGCGCTGTATTTTTGTGCACATAGTCCACATTATTATTGTAAAATATCACGAGGAAACTTCACAACATGGCAAGCTATTTGCAAAGAGCAGATTTGTCTTCAAACACTACGAATAGTTGCAAGCTGGATAATACAGAGCAGTGATGATGATGATGCACTTGATTCATTCAAGGTCTTTTTGCAATTATTCCGCAATTTTATTTATTATTATGCATTACGTATGTTCGCGAGCTCCACACATGGCATGTGCACACACGTGGACGGCTTCTCGTTCTCGTTCTCTAGTCCCCCATTTAATTTTATTCATGTATTCCAAAATTTTACTTCAATACCTAAAAACTGCATTATCAATCACGTTTTGTGTTATCTATCAATGTTCCTAATAATGTACTACAAATAGTTTGATTTCTTTCTTTGCGCCTTCTAAATTTTTCACGAAATTTAAAAATTAGGGGAAAAAAATCTTCTCATTGTTAAATACGAAAGCAAACGACGTTTTTAAAATAAATCGCTTTTAACTCTATCTTATTCGTTGCCTGCATAGAAAAACAAAAACAACTAGTAATAAAAGGAGAAAACCAGCAAACGTGTTCATGATAAGTATGAATAATAACCATAAAGTGCAAAAGAAAGGTTCAAAGTTGAGCTAGATTTCTTTGAGTTTCGTCTTTTACATATCTCCTGTCTACAGATGTAAAATTCGAGTCATAAGAAAGCATTAAAATTTTGGAAGGCAAAACGATAGGGAAATTATTCAGGATCTAAATAAAAGGCGCCATTCTCTTTATGCTTAGTTATATGCACAGCAAAGGACAACATAAGACCAAAAATAAAGAAATAAAACCGGAAGGCGTCATCGTTGCCGACTAAGAAAGAAGAAGACCATCGTAAGACATCGTCGCATACACAGAACATCGTGAGCCTACTTCAAAGAATAGAAGTTTTCTAACCATTTACACATTTTCTATATATTTATGTATGTATGGATTCGCCGTGATTCCCAAAATGGGAAAATGCTTACAATACAGCATCTGACGTATATCTATAGAGAAACGAGGTTGAGCGTGTGGATATTACATGTAAAAGGGCCTTCTTCAAAGAAAGAAAAATGGAAAATAGTAAAAGATGAGAAAAGTACTGCATGATGGCCCATATAGTGAGAAAATCTCTCTCTTTCCCTTTTTCAAGTCCTACCAAAGACGACATAGATACACACACACACACACAAAGAGAAACTGAGAAAAGCGATAGTGAGACGGAGATACTATGAGGGAGAAAGGCGAGCACATTTCTCTCTCTGGAAAAAACGATGATTCGGTAGTCGGTTGGCAGCCGTGAGTGAAAAATTATGCAAATGGTATTCAAAGAAGTCAGGAATTATGAGTTTGAAGTTTCTATACTATGGAAACATCCACACACAGAGAATATCTCGCCGGAAAAGGAAACTACAGAGAGACGGAAATGTAACCCACCCTCAGGAACAAAAAAAATCTGAGGAAAAACTAAAGAAAAAACAGTCAAGTCGACAGAAAGAAACAGAAAGACAAATCCTTTTCACATTTCAAACAGACGTAGTTTCGAATTAAAACTACTAAAACAAAAAAAAGTATACATTTGCACTTCTTTATCACAGAGAACTGTATGCCCGTCTTCATACACTATTTATAGATATATTTGCACGGTTACAGCTGGTTCACAAAATACTTTATATTTTACATCAACCTCAACTTAAAAGTTATAAATTGTAGTAATTTTCAATGAATCAATAGTAGCTTTCCATCAATGGCTAAAAAATTCCAAAAGGGGTTCAAAGAACTAAAAATTTCCCTTTAAAGTGTCTTTTATACAACCATGTTATATTATCTGCTGACCCTTCTTTAACTGTCTGATAAGGGGGCATTGCATTTATAATGAATATGAATACAAGTAGGTACATAATTATTATGTACGTATTGTAAAAGATAGGATTTGGTTTTATTCTGGAAAAAATTTTCGGCGAGAGACATCTACAACAAACTTTTACTTTAATTATCATATTTGGTGTTTGGTTTTGAGAATTATTTGGGCACGCTTGAAGTTTGCCCAAAAGAATAAAATACCCGCCAGCAAATGCATAAGGACAGTACAAAGACCGATATGTTCACGAAAATGAAATATTTGTCCGGCATGCATGTATATATATAGGAAATTTTATGCACGCAAGTATACATAGTCTATAATATGATCCTATTTGAAAAATCAACATAAATTTAAATATCCAGCGCATAACAATAGCGGATTGAAGCAAAAGTCTCAATAAAACTATCCCAAAACATGATCATGAACATGGAAATTACAACAAAAAGGATAATAAAGAACTAAGATAGAAAGAAGGAAAAGAAATTCCAAATCCTTTCTTCTGCACCCAACACCAACAAATGACTACACAAACGACGAGCGAATGAGTAGGATAATAAGTGTACTCATACATATACGAACTAACAAAATGGAAGAACAAAATGACTACACCGGAAGTCGGAGGGCGACGTCGTCGAGACTCGAAAACACCCGCAAGGATAAAACACGAACAAAAAGGGAAAATCCGAAAACCGGAAGGCTGATCCCTTTTCTTCTTCTTTCTTTCTTTCTTTGTCGTATACACTATGTACTCTGCGCCTTGAGCTATCTGACGAGTGAATCACTCGCTACTACAAAGGAGTACTTTCCCAAACTTTCATGTACATTCACAAACACTGGCACCAACAGCAAAAACGACAAAGCGCTGAGACGGCGAAGAAAACAAAAACAACTATTAAAAAAACTATAATAACTATAAACACAAAACACAACGATGTGTACAAAATACGTAACTATTTTTAGTTTTTTATCTGTACTACAGCAGTTTTCACAATATTTTTAAACACTCGTGACATGTCTGATGATATAAAAATATCAACATGGATTTGTCTATAAGCATAATAAGATCACCATTCACTCACTTCTGTCTACTTTGTCTTAAGTAATTTTGCTGTTTAAAAATTATTCTGGTTCCGGAACTTATTGTAATACAAAGAAAATCTTTGTTTTGACTTAAACATGTGCACATAAAAAAATCCCAATGTAAGGTACATGATTATTCCTATTTTTACTATTGAATTTGACTGACTGAAAGTACGAATACACAAGCAGAGTCGAGCAAAGAACTGAATGAAAACACAAGGAAAAATTATGTCACTGTACAAGTTACACTTGCTACTGCTGTTCTACTATTTGTTGCCTCTATTCGTACAGTCAAAACTCGATATATCAGTCACTGTAACAACAACTATTATTATTGCACCTGATTTTGGATAGCGACTTTTGGGACTCAATTTTCGGTTCAAAAAAATTCATTATTGTGAGTCTTCAATTTTTGAAAAAATCATTTTTGCAACTTGCCTCCGTTATTTAGAGAATCGACTGTGTATTCGCAATGAAGAGACTTTGTTAGCTGTTTCTCTTCTCCCAGTTCCCATTGGCAAAGTGCAAAAAATAACATAAATTCACTTTATGTATGTATGCATACAAAATGTAGTCTACATGAATACATTTACGAACCCGAATGACGAGAGATTTGAAAAAAGAAAAGCAGAGCAAACCAACAAAGATTGTCATGAACAAGAGTCAGTTGAAAATGCAGAGCTCAGCATTTTTTTGGATTATGCATGCATTCATAATAACTACATGGTAAAAAGATAGACAGATATTACATGCACATATTACATATTTGCAATGTATTTTATTGTACATACATAGGACCAGAATGACCGATACTAATGCAAATATCTGCAATATCTGCATACAGCCGACGAGTCCAACTTCACCATACATGTGCATGGATAGATATGAAACTTCTTCCATCCCTCCCTCGCACTCTCTCTTTATGACTAACCTTATTTTATTTAGACTAAAAAGTAATACAATTTTGTATTCGTATGTTGTACTATGTACAGTTTACAGATTGACACGACAAATTGAAACATCGAAACTGCACAAACATATAGATATCTCAAAGTGTCCATATTTTATATACATACATTGTACAATCGCACATTGACTTGATTAATCTTCATCCACTACAACAAGTATATGCATTATGTACTACAATTAAGTACATTGTGTCGTGCATACGCTGACTGACTGACTGACTGACTGCGACGAAGACAAACATCAAGATTTTAAATTTCTGCATTTGCAAAGTTGGCGATAGTAATATGTAATGTTATATATTATCGCATCACCAATGTCTAACGTCTTTGGCTTCGCTGTCGTCTATCACCCTGTCTGACTATTTCCCTATGTTTTGATATACATATGATGCATAGTGATAGTGTACTTATGCTTATGATTTATAATTCCATATCTCTTAAAAACATTTTTTCAAACTATGTAACCAACAAACTAACTGTATCTCACTCTTTGTCTGACTTGAGAATGCAACCCTGTATTTTTAAAATATAAGACATAACAAGCTGAGAAACAAAAAATGTATAACACTGGACATTAAATGCGTCTGGTGAGATTATCATTAATATTACTAGACCTTGGCTCGTTTGTTTGTAATTTTGCTAATCCTCGCATAATTTTTTTACTGCTTGCATCATTATTATTATAATAAAATAAAATATGTTATTACTAGTCATTTATTTTAAATTATAAATACTGCATACAGTAACAAGGGTTACACTCTCATTTTACAATTTATGAGGATGTGTAAAGTTGTACACAGAAAGGATAAAATGTAATAAATGAAGCAGATACAATAGAACACAAGTATTAGAAACAAAAGTATATCGGTTTCGGTGTCGGGCTTAGATAAAAACAACCAAGAGGTTACACATACAAATGGTATTTACGGTTTAATAGTCCATAAAGATCTGCTTCATCGTCGATCATCTTATTTATTTTATAAACATGGTGTGTAAAGGACGAAGAGTTAGTCAAAACATGACATTATATGCACTTATTCATCCCCAACGCACAGTCCCAGATCTTGCGGGTCAAAACAGCAAATCAGTATGTACTATATGTTTAGCCTATTTAAAAAATTAATAAGATATAGCGTCATTTCAATTTAAAAATGCACATAACTTCTCGCATTTCCAACTTGTCTTTTTTACCTCTCTCTATGTAGACAGTGTTTGTGCCTATGTATGTATCCAACAAAGCCCTTCTGGAGCTAGCCAAGTTAAAAGTGCAAAAATGAATTGGTGAAAATAATAAGTTTTGAAAAAAAATAAAATATTACCTGCTGAAAACAAAAAATAATTTCCCCACTCTGTATTAATCCTCTCTTAATCTTCAGAGTAAAAGGGATTCATTAATCACTGATAAAGTTGTTAAGATTCCATGAGCTGCGTAAAATGTATGCAGGTATCGGAAGAAAGTTAATATTGATGAAAACACTCTAAACTGCATCAATATGTTATACTCGTTTATTTAAACGCGCGTGTATGTGTGCTCCCAATTTGTAATTTTTACTTTTTGAATATAATGTTACATGATTAAAAATTATTCTTTACGAGCACAATTGTAACATTTCAAGTCACTCAACAAAATTTTTCTGAATCTAGAGTCTTCAAAAGTTCATCAGAGTTTAACATTGTATGTACTTCAATTTACTTTTTATCATGTAATATATTCAGAATCCTGTAGTAAAAAGACGTTGAACAGGAAGAAACTGACTGCGACAGCATATATGTATACAAAGTAGTCGTTTTTTCCAACTTTAAAAAATACTATAAAAAAGAGACAAGGTTTGATATAATTGCAAATTGGAAGTTGTAACAAGGAGTCTACACAATGAACAAGATCAGGAATATATTAACTCTATTAACATTACAGTAGAACCCCAATTCTGTGAACACTGTGATAATGATAAAAGGATGCAAAAACTCAATACCAAAAGTCAAAAGTTTAACAAACAATCGATGGTATTGAATGACACGTAAAGCTTTAGGTTTTTAGATCGGACTGAAAAAAAAATTCAATACAGCAAAATCCGCAACATTTGAAAATCAATATAAAATTATTACTCGGGGGGCGTTTGTTCTTTTGGAGCTTTCCAACCTATCGGGGTTTTACTGTATGTATGTATTTTGTTCTTTTTCTACAAGTGAATATAGGGAGATCAGTGGGAGTGTGAGCTGTGGATACATATGTACCATCACTGTGACAATACATAAACTGCAAGGAAGAGAGAGAGAGAGAGAGAGAGAGAGAAAGAGAAACAAAGATTTGGTTGAGGTCACTCTTTTTTCACCATCTTGAGAGTAAATTAGAAAAACATGTACAATGTCAGTTAGGTTGGGTATTACAAGTATGCACACTATAAGTACGTCTTTGGTGTTGGCCGGTTGGCTTGTTGCAACCAATGTTTAGATTTAGAAACTTCGAGCGATTGTGACAAGAGTACGTACGTTGGACTGACAAGACGTCGTCGTAAGTTGTCAACGTCGCTCCTTTGGGTTGATATATATGTATAATGAAAGGTAGAAACACGGAACTACATACTGCTTGAATCCATTTTAGAGTGAAGTCAGGTATAAAATTAAAATAAATATGGACAGCATATTATAATATGCTTGTGATACAAGTTAGGTATGTAAGGTAAAAATCCCAAATGGAGAAATCATCATTGTCAGAGCACGAACAGTTTTAAAAATTGAAAAATATCTCATAAGAATGATATTTATTTAAATGTCTTACATATTATCTTGAATTTTAGTATTATTATTATGTTTTCTTCAACTGCTCCAATGTATTCATTCTCTTATATACAGTCTAGACGTCGTCGTTTCTGTTGTATCCTTCTCCTTTTTGCATTCACAATTATACATATACACACAACAAAGTGATCCGTCAACATGTCACATTTCAACTCCTCAATCCTCTTTTTACTTTTTACCACATCATACTTTATATTTTACAAAGTCACACCACGTATTGAATTCTAATTGAAGAAGAAATATTTTATTCATATTATTTGAGCCCTCTGTACATTATCAGTTTAATTACGTGATTCTATACACTATTTACATGTAATGCATAGGCACACACGTATTACTAGATCTTGTTAAAGAATATACAGAACCACAAAGC
>JAQIVE010005378.1:0-12981 GCA_034698285.1 Sminthurinus bimaculatus | reverse complement strand
TTATTTTGGTCGTGGCTTTCAAAATGAAGGACAAAAATTTAGAAATAGTTCAAATAGAAACTTTCAATTTTTCTTCATTCTACATTCTTTCTTCCCTTTCATCACACAGTGCCGGATTTTGAGCTAGAGGCGGCCAAAATTCCGTTTTACTGACCAAATCGTTTGGAACTTCTAATGTTGTGAGTTGGTTACAGACCTTCCACTGACTACCAAAACCAAAGTACTTTTGAATTTTATCAACGCCATCCGTCGCGTATGTAAATTCAAAGTTGGTGTTGCAAATATTTCATAATGCTTTTTGTATGGGAAGTTCAAATTGGAGTGAAACTTACAACTGTCACAAGGTGTCAAGTTGGCATTGTATGTTCTTGATAGGCGTTATCGCCGCGCACACGCAAAAGGTATTCGGTGTTGCCCTTTCTTGCTCCTTTTAGAGAAATCGATACAAACATACAAATAATCTTTAAGCATCCACGGTGGAAAAAGGACTATTTAAATTACGTGAGATAAGTCGAAATTAGTGAAACTGACAGGTATAGCTTGTTTGTCTTTAAATTATACTGAGCAACAAAAAAAAGTGAGCCAGGTCGTTTTTTAAGGTCACTTTGACGAATTCTTTAATGGTGTTCATTTTAGCAGAAAACATACGCCTTACGCGAGTTGTAAAATTTCATTCAAATTGCACTGGATTTTGATGTTGCTGGATTTAATCCACCCTTAAATGCACGACCTTTATCAGTTGCCCCGGGCAAGGGCAGACGTCTTCTTAAAAACTTTTGGCCTACAAAAAACTAACTTTGGAATACTTTGATTTAAAAATCCCGCGTGGCGGTTTTCATTGAGATATTTGCTGTAATTTTTCTTTCAAAACCTCTCGATTTTTAATAAAAACGCGTAATTTACTACTAACCTAGCAGAATACAACGGTTGCAAGCGTTTACATTTGGTTGATTGCAACATTTTCATTAAACCCGAAAAAATTGAAAACCCCGATTTTTCGGAGTGAGCATTGAACTTATTAATAAATTATAACCATATATTTGAAATCAGCGTACATTGTTAGTCTATTGCGCGGAGTTTCAGAATTTTGGCCGCCTGACACCCAAAATCCGGCACTGTGCACTGCAACTTAAATCCTTATGATCTTCATATGAATTACCATGAAAATTTCATACATATAGCAGGCCCATACATAGTAAAAATTGCGGCCTTTGCAATATGCAGGGAATATCAATTATTACCATTGTATTGAATTAGATTTGAGACACCGTGTATCCCAATTATTTTCCACTTTAGCTTAAAAGACCTGTTCATCATTTCACATCGATTTGATGTTAAAAGTTAATACCTCTTAAGTAAAGACGATTTGTGCAAAAAAAATATTCATAATAATATTATTTCAGCATTAAATTGACAATGTTTTGCATTGTTTATTATTTGTTATTATCATAATAGAATAGTTACATTTCATGATAAAATGTATTGTTTTAGGACTTTATTGTGTTGTAATCTCTCGTTTTATCGTATTATATAATTCCTCAAAACTTTTGAATGAAAGGAAAAGTGCATTTTATGAAACAATGTGATGTTGTACATTGTACTTACACTTATGATCTAAGGAATCCCGTCTTTATACTTTCGCACATTTTTATTGCAACCGTAATAATCTTACCACCATTTACTGTTTAGATTCTACCTAGATAAATCTGAGCAGGATGAATATGAGAAAAGGAACTAATCGGGTCACACGAGGAATGCTATTGAATAATATAATATTATGTATATATATTAAATGTGTGTTCCTCCGTTTCTATTCCTTATTATAGTCTTGTAATCTAAAAATACTGTACACATATTTTTGTGCATAAAGTGTAAACTAATGGGAAAAAATGCCAGCTTTTACTGTGTACATACAACTTTAAGCTGGTGTGTGTATCTATTACATTTTTATTTCATGTGCCAAAGATTCACTTCAGCAGTTAGCAGTAGTCAGTGCATACAGTATAGTGTTAATATCATTTTTATTATTATTATTACGAGTACGTGTAAAATTAGGTTCTCATGATCAAATTTTGTTTTGATTCAACTCCACACTTCTTTTTTGCATATGTATATATTATACAAAGTACACACACAAAACATATATTCTTTTCTTTTTCTTGGATCGTATTCACCAGTCACTGCACTGTCGTCGTTCTTGCAGGCAATATGATGTGTACATTTTACACACAGTGCAATTCACACGTTCGAGTTCAAAAGGAAAAGAAAAGCTTACACAGTGTAAGATAAGTACAAAATGATGAGTTTAAATGAGAACGTATTACTACCTACCTATAAGATACTACAGAATATGTAACACGTACAGCGTACTACGTATGTATTTAAGGTAAGTACTTTTAGGTATGTAGTTTAAGATTGCATACTGTACGTATGGATAAGCATTCAAAGTTTGGGGTGGCTAGGAGAAATATTTCCTACATTCAACATTATACTTCGGTAGACGGATTATGGTGAGAACTTCATTTCACTGACAATGAGAACTGAAAACTTTTTTCTCAGTTGACATTTATCCCTCATTTTCTTTCGTTTCTAGTAGAATACGTCGGGGAATGAAAATGCGGGATCGGATTCAGAGCCCAATCCAATATAATATTGGCTGAAACATTACCCTTTTAACCTTTTTAGCCCAAACGGTAGTCGGCAGAAATATTATCGAAAAATAAACAATTTTCGTATGTGTGTATATATAATATAGCTCTGATTACATCAACTATCCATAATCCATAAGGCAAATAATTCAGAAAGCTCGAAGCTACACCCAGACATATATACATACATATATAAAGACAGGTGCCTAAATTACGATGTTCTAGTACGGGTGAGTAAATAAATCCTGGCTGGGTAAACAGGTACATAACATGAGCGTGAGCAAAAACTAAAATCAAAAGTGGTTATAAGACTTTTAGCTTCTCTGTTTAACTTTCTGTCATCATGAATGCCCATTAAATTCTAATAACTATTATTATCACCACTGTTCAATAGTGTCTGGACAAGATTATAATCTCTGGAACGGCAAATCTCTGTATTATACCTAATTATAGACAGAGATAAACTAAAAGTAAGTAATGTAATATGTATACACATGAGCAATGAGCAAGCTGACACTGAATTTATTGATTTTCTATTAGCGAAAAATAGATATAGTACAGGTGCAATATACAAGTAGGTAGGTATGTATATAAAACCAATCACCGTCCGCCGTACTCGTAATGTAATCAAATCCACGTTTTTGTCTCCCACTCATGTATCATAAAATATCATAACGTAGTAAGTAGGTACAACTGTATGTGTATGTATAACCTATATTTTATCATAATCACGTAGTTTTGCATGTGTTCCTTTTCCTACATTGTTGTTGTTGTCCGTGGTAGAAAAACAACGACCTTCGGGCCGATACTGGACAAATACAAAATACGATGCAGTGATGTTCTTCTTATCCTGTGTACATATTTATGTGTGTACTCGCCGAAACTCCAAACAATCGGATCAAAATGCAGGGAATAATATTATTTATGCCACAAAATGACGCATAGTATTACCTGCATTACATTTATAGTAGTACCTAGTTCGATAGATACCTAATGAATGTCGGATCTAATATAATGATGATTGATGGTTATTATACAGATACAGAGTAAGCTTGTTAAGAAATCAGTATGGTAGATTATATTGATTTTGCTTAATTTCCATCCATACACTAGTCCAAACTCGCACTTGCCCACATTTCCCATACTCTACGCTTCTTACTTATATTCGCCAACAGAATGAGGAGAACCTTTGAACTTTAACATCAAATCTCATGCCTAGCTCTAGATTCTGGTTCTAGATAGACTGTGGAAAGCGGAGAAAACATCTCATATAAAACTAAAGTCAAATTTATACTATTATGGTCTGGTGGAAATCTGGATTCCTGTTCAAATATTATCCTCAATAATATTATAAATTATAACATGACATTTTTTTAAAAAAATGGGGAGTATTCTATTTACTTATGTACATATAGACAACTGATTATTTATCCTAAGTGTATCAAATGAGGCGACAAAAGGAAGGGAAAGTAAGTATTCTGTGAGTACAGAAAGCTGAGGACATATTGGAGAAAGGCATGAATAAAAGTAGTGTGTGTGTGTGTGTGTGTGTAGTGTGTACACTGTACTTACACATATTGTACTATACTACATACAGTTTAGAGTATCAGGCCATATTAGCCTGACCCACGCCATATACTCGGCTGGTATACAAATTATATCTTTATTATGTAATTTGATTTGAACACAGTAGTTTTTTCAGCATCAAAACTTTGGAAATCAATAGCTTCAAAACGCCAAGGTAAAAATTTAGATAATAATCTAAAGTTGATTCCCACGTAAAAATCTAGAGTGACTAACTTGACATATTTGCACGAGCAAATATGTCAAAGGTGCCAACCAAGCCGAATTTGGCTGGGTGTCCTGGACTGATGCATCTGCATTCAAGGATTTCGCACAGCGCAGCTTTGCGAGGAAATGCATCTGCTCTTCAGTCTATCTTAGATATCGAACGAGTGTGGTTGATTTCCCGAAAAAGTGCTATAATTTTAATATTATATTTTCTGTGTTCTGGATAGAACTACTTATTATTACCTACTTTTACTGTTGCTGTGCAAAGTATCTATTTTAAATAATATACATATATAATCGATCAATCTTCTTCCTCCTCTGGAATTTCGTGATTTTGTGAAAAAAAAACCCAAAAATATTATTAAAAAATCTTTACTATACCGACGACAGTGCCTTTTATGATGTGGGATGACAAGCAAGACAATCAAAATAAAAATCGATATTGAGCAAGTATAAAAACACACAACACAAAGATATTATTATTGTTGTTTCCATACTACTGCCACTACTTAATGTCGTTAAGCTGAAAAAAACTACTATTGTAATTAACATCAAGACTCTTCTCACTTCTCACATTAAGTACTCGAGTGGATAATAGTGGATAAAGTCAAAGAAATTCCATTTTGCCTTTAAGTAAAAATTTTAAATTGTTGTTCTTGTTCTTCTGTGTTGAACATTCGAAAGCAACTACTACTACTACTATTTTACGTACGTCATTCATAATTGTTGGACAAAAAGTTACCTCTTTATACATCGGGTCATATTTTATTAACTCGAAAATACAAAAAATACTCACGACACGACTGATCGATCTTTTAATTGCATTGTATGTTGATGTACATTGACTAGAAATATAATCTCGATTGAAAAGAGTTCGGTGGAGGCCTATATATGAACGACAGAAAAACTCATCATTCTCATCTTCTGGGATCTTCTTATAATTCTAAAGGGATTATAAATCGGGGTCAATTTGCTCTGGCGATGGGAGATATTGGTAATATTAATCACATATTTACACATTTTTACTAATTTAAATATAACAATGTAGTGCCATAATAGCCATAAGCAATAATAATAATAATATTATCATTATCAAGCATTAAGTATGTATGTTGTTTTAATATTCTATATTGGTAAAATACATAATACATGCTTATTTTCCTGAAGTATCTGTATGCCACTATGCACTATGTATACCTTTTCTCAGATGGTCATAAACACAATATGTATAATGTACAATATGCATACATACTACATACCTTCTATTTGCAATATCAATTGTATTGTATATTGTATCGTAAACGAAACTTTTTTGTGTTTTAAGTTTTAAGTATTATACCTAGCTCAAAAAAGTTATACACCGTGAACGGTCTTTTAAAAATTCTACTCTGTTTATGCAGTTCAAAGAAATCTACATAATAACACTATAATAATATATTCTTTATGCGAAGAATGTTTATGGAAACGCTTACGGATCTGCATAACATTTATTTTCCATATTCCATAGTATTTTACCATTAAAATACTTTTATAATTATCATAACCGAGAGCACAGCTCAAAGTAAATAGATTCCTTTTATCATCATATATTTCGAATGTTTTAACTTTACTCTCGTTTTATGACTTTATTATATGTTTAGATTTTAGGCATAATTTATATTATAATATGCTCCACAGTTTTGCTGCACTACTTACTTACCAACTGTAATAATATATTATACTTGAGACATTTTGCATAATATATCAGCCTACTAGGATTTGAAGTCTTTTACGTTTTGCAGTTCACAGTTGAATCAATTTGAAGTTTGATTAATACTAGTGGAAAAACGCATAGTATAAGTATTAACCGAACCTCAACATCATAATCATAAATCATAAATCCAGATTCCAGATCAGAGAATCAGAAAATATATTTTTTTTGCACGTCGATATAGGAATTACCATTCATATTTGTCTATTATTGGTAAAAAGCATGCAAGTAGATAGGTATAGGTAATAGGTAGTTACCTATATATATATAGCCCTAATTGCTCATAATAATCTGTATATATATGAAATCCGAAATCGGAATCTTTGATCAAAATTTTAGATCAGCGATTAGATAATAATGCTAATGGTTAGAGATTAGCGTACCTAAATGATAGGAGTGTGAGGAATTATTTTTCAACTGAATCGTAAGTATACAGTATATTAGGTACAAAACATTTTATATTCCAGAGGCGTGAAAGTAGAAAAAAAAATTTAATTACTTGTGTCCAAAACATATTAACGTTGATATTTGTGCAAAAAGACCCCATTACCTTTTACAACCATAGTCACACAGTTTTCTAGTCCTAAATAACTGATTTCTGTACCTATAGAAGTCTGCCATCTTCATAGTACCTATATATGAGTAATATAATATGATTGATATCTATCAATATAAGTACATGCAAAATTTTCCATGTGAATGTGATAGCATTAACCATCTGTATTTTTTGTTGTTGTTGGTCTGCTTTGAAAGTAAATTAATTGTATGTTGTAATTTTTTCTGTTTACACATAGATAGTGCAAATCGTCAGTACGAGATGAATCGCCGGTGGCAAAACAGTAACTTTTCCCCTTCTTGTATCGGAATCAGTTCGGGGAATCATCGAACGAGAACCAACCTTGTCAGCCCGTCTCATGGACTTTCCGTGTCTGGAACTGGATGTGATATTATGTCCCAAATCAATGAAATTAGTGATGGCTTATATCTTTCTGGTGCCCGAGCAATTAAAGTGACCAAATTGAAATCATTGGGGATTTCTTGTATCATAAATTGCACGATAGAGTTACCAAATCTTCCCATCGATAATGTAAGTACCTGTAGCACATTGAACATGCTTACGTTTAGTACACTGTGGAATTTATATGCATTGTATATTGAATGTCTCTGACGAAATTTTTTACACTCGTTTAATGTTGTCATTATGATGAAATTTAGGAGTTGTGTTTTGAAAAAGTACAAGCAAAATTCATGATGCTGGAAAATTAGCCAAGAAAAGCACATGATGCGACACCATAATTTCCTTCATTTTCGTCTTCCTGTGTTGTTGGCTCAAAACTTGAGTTCAGTTTATCTGACGTTTTAACTTTTAATGCTATACGTATTACGTACATGTATACAAGATATTACGTACCTATATGTAGTGTGTATACATATATACTTACTATTAATTTCACCCCATAAGTTTTTTATATGCATAATATATATGGAGGAAAGTATGCCGTGAAAATGTTGAACATCGTCCAAACATTCCATTGACTATGACTCTTCTTCATCTTCTACTTTTCCCTCTTCCTCTAGTTTTGTTCAACTAGGAAAGGTTTATTTCGATATTTCCACCCGACATTCCTGTACCATGAGTCGTTTACTCCTCTTCTTTTTATATGTATTTACATAATATTCTTAATGTATATTGGAATCCCATCCAGTTCTGTATAAATGAGAGAGAGACTCTTGATTTCACGTCATATTAATGAAAACTGTGTACATGGAGCCAAGAAACTTTCGATTCCGTTCAATGCTTTTTCTACGTTTTTAATAGCATCAAATTGCAATGGTGTCATCGTCACAGAAAACACTCTTTTTTAAATGAATGAATAATGATGGCTAAATATATCTGTATAGAAATATATTTTGTAGTTTTTAAGCTAATAATAGTGTTTTAATTATATTTTTGAATGTATAATAATAATGCATGAAGTATATTGAATTCCATTATTTCCTTCTCAAAAATTTCAGGTAGAGTACATCAAAATTAGCATTGAAGACTCTCCCTTTGCGAACCTTGGTTATTATTTTGACCGTGTAGCAGGTAACGTATTTACTACCGTTTTGCTTTTGAACAAGAAATAATTATTTTTTATTTATTCAGTATTCGGAATAATTTATGTTTCTCCATAAAAAAAGAATGTGATAGTTATTAGCGTCGTTACATTTTTGTGTGTTATAGACAAAATCGAAGAGGTTCGTCGTAAGAACGGAGCAGTTTTAGTTCATTGTGTGGCTGGAATTTCACGTTCAGGTATCAATTAATGCTGAAAATAATTATGTACTACATACAAGCAGAACTGCGGGAAAAACGATTAGTGACCTCCGCGACATTTTGTGATACAAATAAAAAGCATATTTATTATTTTGAATGTCGTGGTGGAACATTTCCTCTTTTTCCCTGTAAGTATGAAAAAATTTCTGCAGCAAATCTATAATACCCTTTTTAACTTTATTCTTTTTTTTTTAGCCTCTCTATGTATAGCGTATCTTATCAAGTACAAACGAATGAGTCTTCGCAAAGGCTATCAGCACACAAAGGTAAAGGATATCAAATAGTTGTTGTATCTAATATTCTTTCTCATACTTTACTACCAATTACGACTAACAACCTTGACAAGAACTCAGATGTATGTTTCATTTTACTTTCCGAAACTAAACATTATGCTAAGCTCAGCTGTAGTGTATTTTTTGACTTGAGTGTTTAGGTTTTATATACAGTATGCAAATATGTGTATTATGTATATTGGCGCGCAAATGCCGAAAGGGCAGCGAACAATTTGTAAAATGTGCAAGAGATATGCAAAAAAATTGCAAGAAGGGGGAATAACATAGAATGCAAGTAAAAAAATTCGGTTTCCGTGAAAAGAGAACATGAAAGTAAGATCCCTCTCTCTCTCTCTCCTCTTTCCCTTGCATCTTGTAATGCTGTATACACATGAAGGTATAACCCTGAGATTGTATGAAATAAGAGCTAAATTTCTAGGCTTTTTATTCAGAATTTCTTAAAAAGAATTTCATAGCAAAAAAGTAAGTATTGTATAGAATTTGTTTGTTAGATGCGATGTTTTCAAAAAATTGGTATACAGAAACGGACCAATAATTATGAATAATATCATTTTTACCAGCATAAAAAACACCAAAAAGAATAAATAAACGAACAAACTCAAGCTACTCATGTGTTTGTTTTTGATGTGATTTCCACAATTAGAATCATATTACCTTGGGATGAAAAAAGTTCTTGAAAGAATTGGAAATTGGATCAAGTGTGTGTAAATAAAGCAGAAACTACAGTAAATACCTAGATATACATTATGTACATTGTACATATTCCATCTATGAAAGAGGAAAGAGAGTTAGATAGCCAGTAAATGGGAAGGGAAAGTTTTTCACGGCAGTATAATATTATTACAGACGACTACACTACGACAACGCCAACTACTACGACTACTATTACTACTACTCTGAATTTTATGGTTGTGTCAATGCGTCATCGAATCATACTTAAATCTGAGATTCTCTGCCTTGAACGTACATATATATGTGAAAGAATGTGGCAGCGTTTTATGTATTTCAAATCGGTGCTCTGGTTCTTCTATTCGGGATCTTTTATACGACGGTGTATAAAACGTCTAGGCATAATGAATATAACCTATAACCTACCTATAAACATAACGTGCTTTGTAGTTGTGCAAGCGACGCCTTCAACTAGTTTAAGTATGCGCATTGTAAGTAAAGTACGTAATAATAATAATAATAATTGATAATGACTAAACTCTCTTTTTTTTATTCTTTACCAGGGCTGCCGACCTATCATCCGTCCAAACCCCGGTATGTTATAATTAAACTATTGATTTTCTTTCTAAAAACTCAACTCATTGCCGTTTTATAAAATGTCATGTAGTAAGAACTAAGAATAATAATTAGGCTTTCTGTTCTCCTTTTTCATTTCCGTATGTCCAGGCTTCTTTCGTCAACTGGTTGAGTATGAGTCAAGGTTGCTGGGGATGAATTCTGTCTCTATGATTTACAATGTTGCCGCTTCCGGCTATATTCCAGATGTATATGAAGTAAGATTTTCCTTTAGAACTTATACTTTGCTTATAAAGTTATTTCCCTGCTTTTGCAAGCAAATGAAAACTTGAAAATGAAATATGCAATATAAAACTTGATAATAAACAACGGCGTACTTATTTGTAATATTGTTTGTTTTTTGTTACTTCGTTCTTTAGCCCGAGTACAACAACACTTTAAATTTTCTAAACAAATACGGAACTTCAGATCGACAACCTGGATTTGGAGGAGGCGGGGGCGTAAAAACTCTAAGCTGTGCTACTCATCGTCGATGAAAGGGAAGGGAAGATGGAGAATAGAGTAGGAAAAATTCATCTTACCAAAAATATTCCCATGGACAATATAAAAATATTCTCTATTCGTATTATTTATATGTAATGATGGTTTATTGTTATTATGCATTATTCATATTATCTATACACATGATGATACATATAACTCTTCGGCTTCGTGTAATATATATTCTAAGTCATAGGAGATAATATTATAATAATGGTACGGGCAGCCAGTTATGCATTCATCAAAATGAGAAAAGGAACATAACATATATAAATGGTATAATAATAATATTCAATACGTAACATATGATAATGTAATAATAGAAATATTATAACCTTCATTATTTTAAAGTAAAAAGGAAAAAGTGAAAGTTGATCTTGCATTTATCAAATTATCGTCTCTTGTCATATTATAATATCATTTAACTTTTATTCAAGAAGAAAAAAGCAATATGAAAAGCAATAATAATTTCAAGTTGAAGGCTATTATTATAATTAAACTAACAATATTATTATTATATTACTATTGTTTATGTCTAGGAGAAAGTAAATGTCATACTGTAACAGGATCTTGAAGTCTCAGAATGCATAGCGGTAAAAGAAACTCTACAAGTATTTTTAGTATGTAAAAAAACTATATCTGAAAAAAAATTCTCAACATAGTACTTCATCTCTCTCTCGTCTTTTTATAGTTTCCGCAGTACATCTATTTATTTATTCAACGCTCTTAGAAATAGTTTAAATAATATCGTAAGATAATAATATAAATTAATTTAATAACATAGGTAAGTCTAGAGAAAAATGTTAAGAACTGAACTTCAAATTCTTCCTTGAAACTATTTAGAATTAATGATAAAACATGACGGAAGGCTATGTTGTATAGGCTATAAAAGTATTATTACTGTTATTACCATTTAGTTTTTATTTCAGTCATTTATAGAATATTATGAAACTTTATAAATCCTAATACTATTACTCGTCATTCGTGCAGTAGAGTCAATAAAATATATATCATTACTGTACGTTCTGATGAATTGAATAGATATGAAATGAAGTTCAACAAGGAGAAGGAAAAGAAAACTGTTTTTTGTGGCCTTCTTACAAACCTTTCTCCTAGTTTTCAAACAAAAGTGAAAGGCGAGGAAGAAGTTTGTTGAAGGGAGACGATTTATAATAATATAATAAGGTATAATATTATTATGTAATATAAGTAAATGACCAGAGAGGCAAGGTTTATAATTTTTGTTGATTCTGAACAAGAGTGATTTGCTTACTCGAAAACTAATTTCAACATGGTATAATATATAAATGTATTTGCATCTTGGAAAACAATATATTTTTAAAAAGTTTGATTTTGCATCTTCTGTATATAAATATGTTGTGTTATTATTAAGAATGTACTATTGTTATTATTATGATTATTATTATCGTCCTCGTCTTTATGCTATGTCATATTCGTGTCGCATTTATTTTGTCTTTGTCATTATGGGACCAATAATAATAAACTATTTTTGAAAAATGCCAAAAAATAAGATTGTTGCAAAAGTCATAATTCAAACTGTACACACACCCTAGCATGCATAAAACATTTTGTGAAGGTAGTTTCTCTGATCGCCTTATTGGTTTTCCAAACTGCGGGCTATTTATCAGTCATTAATATTATATTATTCATAATTAGTAAATGACTAGCCTAAAAGATTATTATTTTATTATACATTATTCCAGAATCCAGAAAGCATGATCAAATAAGCCTAATATGATTCATGGTTCAATGAACAAGTTAATCCGCTCTTTAATTTCAATGTACATTAATACAATTGTTTGCATCGATTCAAATTTGGCTCTGGACTCAATATTTCATATTTCAACTGACTTTTACCATGGAATACATTTAATAATATTATGATGAATAATAGTTTCGTACCAGGTACACATATAATATACATGCTATAAAGACCAAAGGCAGACATTATACATATTATACTCTGACTTTCACCTCGTCTTTTTAGCACTCGTAAAATAGGTGCATGTGTCTAGGTCTGGGTATAAATAAATCAGCGTACCTGCTCGCAAAACACGCGCATTCCAATCTCGAACAAAGTCGATTTTGTAATTTGATACTAGATGAATGATTCCTATCATTTGAAATTATTACTATGTATTCGCTTATAGAGGCTTGCGAATGGCACATTCACAAGTCATAAAAAGGTTATTTTTGTCATCCATTAATCCATTAAAGTCATCTTTTTTCTCATATATTTATAACTCTGCCTCCCTGGTACATGAACACACCGTACATTACATACATACATAATACATATATACCGTATATGTTTGAATTGTGCTGCAGCCGTACTATTCAAGTTTTTAGCCATAGAGTATATGTACATGATGT
>JAQIVE010005377.1:0-12981 GCA_034698285.1 Sminthurinus bimaculatus | reverse complement strand
TGTGTCTACAAAATAATAATATAAGAGATAGAATATACATCATGTAGAGTATGAACCACAGAATATCGTATCGTATCGTATCGTAATTCTATCCGTCCGGTATCCAAATCCAATGGAAATGTCTTTAGGAGAATCCATTAAATGGTCGTCTGTTGAAACCGCAACCCTGGAACATAAAATGAATGTCACGTTTGAAATCCACACTCAAATATACAGATATATACGTACAGATACACAGTCCGGCGGCTAAATTTAACTTGAATAAAAAACGAGGAGGCAAAGAGAAATCCAGCACAATCCATCCACATATATACACAGACAGTGAAAGATAGAGAGACATAATATACGATAGAAAAAGGATAAAAGCTTTTCTGCTTCTTCTTTTTCGAGTCCGCCGACCACGAGATTCTTTCAGGTAAATATGAATTCATACGAATTCAATATACTTATGTGTATGTATGTAGTATGCATCTATGTGTAAGATGGCTTAAAACTCTTGGGTTTTCTTCTGAAATGGAAAGAGGATTTATGCATTCTGTGAAGATAGCCATCCGAGACAGAGAGAAAAAGAAAGAAAGAGAGAAATGGAAGAAGAAAGAGACGATGGACATTTCAAAAAATATTATTATTCCATTTGCTCTTCCTTTTTCACTCTTCTCTGACTATCTACCTAGGCCTGGGATTTGGGACTTCATGTTAGACCAAGAGATGCTCTTATACTGTATGTACAAATAAAGTTTCCAAGTAAATATGTACATACACTGGTTTGGTTTGTCTGTCTACCTTTCCCCTTCCATTTTCCACTTAATTGAAGACGGTTTTGATTTGTAGGATTTAAACTTAAGCCCGTGCTATTGGTATGTATTTTGATGGCATCGATGACGACGACGGCAAAGAGTTTAGGCTAATTTTTTGCCCTGATTCCGAGCACACTCGTAATATTTACATAATATGTAATAATTCCACACTTTTTCATGATCATGCTCCGTAATGCCTACATACATACATATTTTCACGCGATTCTAGACTGGAAAAAGAAAGAAAGGAGAGAAAGTTCAAAACACTTTTATGTACAATCTTTCCCCGGTCCGTTTTTTTTCAATTGGGTGGAATGAGCTAAATGTAGGAGAAGAATAATCGGGGAAGGTTAAAGGCTAGATTGTCTATATGGATAATGGATAAGGATGTGTGGAGTGTAGAGGTACCTAGCTAGATATGTACATATGTATACTATATGTGTTTGTGTATAAGGATTTGTGAATGTGAGAATGTGACCGGAATTAAGATGAGCTGGCCGTGGTATTATCATTACGGTGGGAGATTAGGCGAACCAACAACGACGACGATCGATGAGTCCACAAAAAGAAAAATCCCTTTTCTATAGTTTATACACTATACACCCTTCCTCTTCTTTCTCCCTTGTTTTCTTTCTTTCCGTCGTCATCTTTTTTTCTTCTTGGTGGGTCATTGTTACCCCTGATCCCCTCTCAAGCTCTCGGTACATATTCACTATTCAGTTTAACTATAGTTTAGTGGTGACAGCTCTCACTCTCAATCCCTGTGCCCTTTACATATTATGTACGCTAATTGAAAGGATGCTTGAAAGTTATTTACGCCATGCAATGAATTCACCCTCGATTTTAGGCTTAATCCTCTCCATTTATTCCAAGGTGTGTGTATGTAGGTATTGTGGGCCGTGTACGCTGTACAGTGTACAGTGTACACAACTTATAATCCACAGTGGTTGGGGTTATTGTTACTCGTTTTGTCTGGATTTAGTAAACAAAGATTATTATTAAAAAAAGCAACAGAATTTTATTATAATAATACAGAAAAATATAAAGGCAGATTGCATCACAGCTCATGCCAACAAGGGTCGGTTTTGCAAGACAAAATACAACAAAAAAGAGACAAAAAGTACGACCAAACAAACACACATGCACACAAACTTCCCATTCCCATGGTTCTTGATTTTTTTCCCTTTGTTTTCTCCTTTTCTCGAGGGAGCTAGAAGCTTAAATATTGTATAAAATCGTCATGGTTACAATATTACCTAGTCCTTAGGCCTTCGTGTATAAGTAATAAGTAGTAAGTTCCTTAACTGAAATTTATATATTTTATTACATAATATATGCTCATACTGTTGAAAAAGAAGCTTTCATATTCGTACATTACATTTTACAACATTGCCATTATTATGATTATATTGTATTATATTATTTTAGTATTATCTCAGCTTGCGGCTGTCCAGATTCCTATCTGGATTTGCGAAACGATAAAAAGAGATATAGTGTAAAACTGAGTTTTAATTAAAAATCTAAGAGCGTCCCAACTCACAATATCCATTCTTCGTCCGTTTCTTCTCCTTCTTCTTCTTTTTCTTCTTCTTTTCCTTTTTTCCTTTTATGTATGAAATATAAAATACACACACTCTAACCCACATCATTACGCCATACATTACTTACATTATATGTGTGTATATGTAATGTGTATAGTGTATAGTGTATATGCACCGAAATTTATTAGCTGTTTCCTTTCTTCCGTATAAACGTCATCTAACCTGCAATACAATAGAATGGAATGGAATGGCTGTAGAAATTTTAGCCCAGTCAGCTGACTGCTTCTGATACATAATAATACAGCAGAGTAGATGATACATGTACAATGTACAATGTACAGTACACAATGCACAATGCACGCACCGAATCATGAGAATGAGGATGCAATATAAATTGGGATATTACGTGTGCCATGTGCCGGTCTCATATCATATGTAAGTAGGTACATGAGTATAGGTACCGTATCATATTATTATATCGTAATCATAATGTAGCATCTCTTAATATTAGAATTATCAATTACATTATAAAGCAGACGAAAATACACACACACAGTATGTACTCTATAGAATTTAGGTATGAATGTATGTATGTTTTTAATACTTTTCTCCCTATTTTGTATGGCACTCGTGCAGCCACTAAATCCAAAAAATCTGAAATTCCACTCGACCTCCTTCCTTCTTCCGCCTTCTTCTTCTATCCTCTTTTTGATTTGTCTTTGCCTCTGCAGACTCAGACTCAGACTCTGCATCTTGGAGAAAGTAGAAGAAAGGGAGAAATAATAAAAAGAATATAAAAGTGCACGCGGCTTAGATTTTATTGCATGGGCCATATTGTGCCGACGTCTTCGGTCTCTTCTTTGTCTTGAGTCTTGGTCGTATACATACATAGTTATAGTTTTGGTCGTCTTGGTTGCGATTTTGATTTTGATTTCTACGCTGGTTAGGTTTTGATGTTGGACTTTATATGCACTGCTTGCCCTGCACACATTGTTACATAGAAACACGTGTGTGATGTGTGGGTGAAATGAAATCTGACTTGACATACGTACGTTACTGTTGGTGTATACATATTTAAAATTGTATCTTTGTTCACTAAGACTGTACGTACAATGGAGGGTATATTACGCATTACAATATAAATAATACATACATGGGAGAGGAGGCAGATTGAGTTTCTCAAATAAATTGTGTCATGGTTGACCTTTATGCCTGGATGCGACACTCACCAAATAATGTATGACAAACAAACATCTACATTCCGCATTCTGTGTATGTATTCTATATTCTATATATGTACAATACATTCGTACTTACATTCGCATTCAACATTGTACCCATTCCATATGAACATTTTACATTTTACGCTCCACACTACATGTATATTGTACAGTCCAATATAACCCGTGTAAATATTTTCCAAGGATCTAGATATTATCCCTACAAAATGTGTATTTATACAAAGAAAGACAGAAAGAGGGATGCAGTCATCAGTGATTGCTTGTTTCTATTCCTTGATGATGCCTCTCATCATGATTTCCTCGCGCTCTTTGTTCCCGTCTTTGTCTTGTCTCCTCATTTAATCCATATTGTGCTGAGCATTGCATTTCATTATAAATATATACACATATATAATACAGATATCATTATTGTTGATTGTCCACAGGGAGCGTATGAAAGATAGTGAAGCTGGTAGAGGAGGAGACCATGGGACCAATGGAACGACAAATGCCAACACATCAACGACCGGGGGAGGAGGAGGAGGAGGAGCAGGAGGAGGTAGTGGAACTGGTGGTGGAAGTTCCACAGCAACCTCCGCCGTGGCCGCCAACACGTCCGGCGTCGACAAGAAAAGTTGTGTGGTCCAATATTCGAGCGGTGGGACGCAAATTGTGATGACAGGTGATTCTTGTTGTTATTTCCTTTTCCTATGGCATATGTACTTGCATGTAATTTAGTACAGAACACGTAATATTATAGAAAATCCCCTGCTGTACATAAATTCGTAGTAATATTATAGGCTGTCGACTGTGGATAATGTACACTTCTCTCAAATACAAAAGCTAATGAGTTCCATTTTTCCCCATCTGAGCATGAATGAACAATCCAGAGCTGGATATTCGATGGCTTGACAGCAGAAGAAGGATAAAGTGAAAGTCCCGAAAGTAGAAAATAGGATAGAATATTCCACACAACGAATAAGTCTGTTTTGCACGATACGTTATAAATATCTACATGTTTTTCTTCTTGCGATTAGCTTGGTCAGAGATGAGATTTTCTACATGTATGTATGTGTACAATGTAGAATGTACAATGTACAATGTACAAGGGAAATACACAGAGAAAATAACTAGGGAAGGTGGGAAAGGGGTAACAAAAACGGGAGAAATTTATGGCATTACATAATACGGCGTGCTGCGGCTTTGGCTGTCTCTGCCCTATTATTGTATTGTCCCTTTATAAGCTGATGTTGTTTCTTCTTCTTCTTCTTCTTCTTTTCACCTCTTTCGTTCCTGTTCTAGTCTCCTCTCCTCTCTACATATTCGGCAATTTCCTTCCCGCGCCTCATCCTTCCAGTTCCAGTTTCAACTCTAGTTCAAATTTCAGTGTGCCTACATAAATACAGCGCAAATGTACAGTTGGCTAGTGATGAAAAGGAAAAGTAGCCGTGTCCATTATGTATAAAGTAGATACACACTCACTTTCACCATGCTAATCTCATGCACATGTGGTGGGTCTCTGTTTGTGTGTGTGTGTGTGTGTGTGTGTGTGTATACGAGTATGCATGAGTTCCAATCGTAGGTTTGTACGTGTGGTCGTCGTCGTGTTTGGTGTATATGTATAAGTAATCCTATGACTATGAATACCCACAACAAATAACGGCTTATGTATGTATGTACATTGTACATTATTATTATTATTATTATTATCGTGCTCCTGTGAATTGTATCGTGTTATGTTATTGAATGGAATTGAGTGGCTGTACACATGCATATAGTTAGGTATAATTTATAATACGTATGTGTATGTATAATACATAATTTGTATGCATTTACTACACACTACTAGTGCAAAGTATACCGCGTGTAGTATAGGAAATAGTATGTGTAGAGAGAAAGCTAGAGAAAGGACGCATGAACAGGGAGAAAGCGAGAGCGAGAGAGAGAAGGGAAAGTGTGTGAAGGGAAAGAGGAGGCCATCCTGATCGTGGGAAACGGAGGTAGTCATGGGAACAGTCAAGTCACAGCATTGACGTAGAGCCAGAGTAATAGAGTAAGAGTTCTGTAGGGCAGAGTAGAGCAGAGCAGCCGTTACGTACGTACGTATTCAACTGTGCTATGCTATGCTATACTATACTTCGTTGTATGTATGTTGTGGTGTGGTATAAGCTAGAGAGAGAGAGAGTACAGAGCAGAGTAGAGTTTAGCATGGAGAAAGCGTGGAATGATATCTGCCTATGTATAACTACTTGGTATTGTGTGTGGACAGAATGAGAAGGGAAATCGTGTGTGAGTCTGCGATGTAGTTCATGCCCCTGTTTTCTCTACTACTATCTGCAAGAATGTTGTGAATATACATTTTCCTTTATTCAACTTTTTCAAAACATAGGCAAGATAAAGGCAAGGAGAGAGGAAGGAAGGAAGGAGAGAGAGAGAGAGAGAGAGAGATACATACACAGAGAGAAAGAAAGAAGTAGTGAGAGAGCTACATAGAATAAGAACCAAAACCAAGAGCAACGTATAGTCAAGTAGTCAAGTCGGGGTTGAGGTTCAGTCTGTCTGTTTATCTACTCTACGTAGTCTACAATAGTTCTAGGTGTACATAATATATTAAGTTCTTACTCCTTATTATTGACATCGCCTTAGACTGAGACGACGGCCAAGGCGACGACAATCCTCTTTTCTTTCTTATTCTATATACTCCTCCTCCTATTCCTCCTTCTCTTTGGATGGTTCGTAAGTACGTTGATTGAGTTCAATGTGACTTGGAGTTGGAATTGGAATCGAAATCGGAATTGAAATCGGATTGACTTGTGTATACATACATACATATAAATAAATATAATATAATACTTAAGTTGGATTTCGTTGGATTGGACGGGATTGCACACTGGACGGGTTTGACTTGGACCTTCCTCGTCATGTTAGTGCTGAGGAGGTGGAGGGTGACGGGTCGTAGTAGTGGTTCTTGTTTTTCTTTTTAAAATTATATCATGTGCATTTGTCACCAGTGGTGCTATTTGTTATCCGCATTGAAAACTTTAGTTAAAGGTAGGTTTAGACCTTAGACCTTAGATAATAACATAGATGTAATCTTATTTACAGTCCTTAGTGATCTAGCAATAATTATTGATAATGCAGTTTTTCTTTCTGAATTAAATAGAACAAACAATTAAAATGAGCATAATACTTTTGTAATACTTTTTATTTTTATTTAGACGATTTATTATTTTAGAGCAAACCGTTTTAATCAGATCAGATCTTTTCAAATAATACACTTTATTATTTTCAAAAAGCCTTCAACTTGATGAATATATTTTGTTATGATTAATAAAATTGTGTAGGAGGACTACAGAGAAAAGTTTCGGAGGAACATCAGGGTTTCCCCTCCCTTTCTCGAAGTCCACGAGATGGTGAGGGTTTCAAAACGTGCTCAACGTCCGGAGGAGGACGACCCGATATCGATAATCATTACAAATCAACAATAAACACGCCACCAATTTCACCACATTACCTTACCTCAACTGTTATCAGTATTGAGCCAAGTCATCGAGTAAGCACAAAATTCCTCTTTTTGCATTCTTATTTACTTTTTCATTATAAGAGTATTTCAAAATTCACATAAATAAAGCTACATAAGTAAACATATTATGGATGTATTTTGCTTTTAGCCATTTAGTTAAATGATAAATGATGACAAAACATGCTAATTTTCCCTCTGCTTCCATACAGAATGTCAGCCCAACAAGTAGTAGTAGTAGTTCATCAGTACTTGATCACCACTCAACACAAGTAAGTAAAATATCAATTCACTATAACACTATAACCCTTTATAAAAAACAAGTTTAAAAAATTATATAGACTACATTTATGTAGGTTGTTTTTTGTTTTAAATATTTATGTGTAATATTTGAATGTATTCGTGCATTGTAGAATTCCGAGCTACCGTCACCAAGGTCCCCCAAAAGTCGTCACAACAGTGGTGGAAACTTGAGCAGGGCATCATCCAGGGGGTCTGCTAGAGGGTAAACAAATATTTATTAGTTTATTTAAAAGTAAGATACATACTTTGTAATAAGCTGCTAGAAAACTTAAAGCATTAAAAAACACCTAAATATGAATGATTAATAACTGTTGAAACGTTTTACTCTTGTGCAGAGAAAACCGAGCCAGTATGAAGTCCATTCCAAATCGGGAGCGAAACAGCTCTTCGAGCATCCGAAGACCCGTTGGTGGTAGTCTGAAGGACTCGAGACCAAACCGAAGGGTTCGAGGAGGGGACTACCTCACGATTAATCCAGACGTCTCTCCTCGTCGCAGTGTCAGCTTGAGGAGCCCCAGACATCCCCAGTCTCGCTCACCCGTGTCCAAGGAGGGAAATCTTCTTCCATTGTACGTGGGCTCGGAAAATAGCGTTTGTGCCAGGGATCGCAACGATAATACCTACATGTATGACAAACAAACAAACATTCAACAATCAATGATCAACAACATTCTTTAATTGTGGAGAAACATATTTCGTAGGAAAATTTGCGATCGATTATCTTTTTATTTTTCCAATTGTGTTGTTACCGTCTTAGGAAATTCAATCCATCACCCACCATGTCCACGCACTCCGTTATAAGTGGTGGGCAGCAGTGGACGCCCTTGGAGCAAAGTTTGGAGTGGTGGAAGCGGAAGCACAAGTTACAGATGGTCCAGCACGAAGGCACTGCAGACGGTGGCCAAATCATGTTGACCAAAGTTCGCTATAACGATATTGGTAGCATGGAAGACATTCGGGGAAGTGACTTTCTATTCACTGGTGATGCCAATGAAGACGCTGAAACTCCAATCTCCGAAGTACAGCCTCATCACATCAAAGTAAGTACATACATAATACGTACATATTCGTAGTTTGTAGATAGAAGAAAAGAACAAAAAACGAACAACAAAATGCATATACATGTATAGATGATACGCAGTAGCTTTTAACTTACTAACTATAAAGGTATAAAGTATAATCATACTCATATGTTTATGCTCAAATTTCCAATTTCCATTGAATTGCACAATTTTCTCCTTTGACTTTTCTCTTGAAACCCCTTTGAAAGTTTTCTCAAAGCATTGTCTTGTTTTTTCCCTAAAACCCCCGCTTCTTGTTCATTTTCTTACATTTCTTCCTTTTTAATATTTTTGTACGTGCTTTATATGTATACAATATACACACAATATACAAAACACAATTTTTCATTATACATACTCAAGGTTCACACAGCACAAAATATAGAATGAGAATCTCATCAACCAGTATGCTCCTTTTTCATAATATTATATACATATTTTCATACAGAAGAACTAAAGTTAAAAACACTTTGATGTACCCCTATTTACGTGAAATGCATGAAAATAAAGTCAACACTAGCATGCACTACTATAATTTTCCTAGTATCTAATGTATGCATTTTTTGTGCTCCATTCTGAATTTTACATGTTTATACGGATGTTATTGTTGAAGGCAATGACAATTTTTATCATTATTGTTCAACTTTCAAACCCTGATATTAGAAGATTCAAATTCAAAATTGATTCTGATTTAAAAAACTGACTGATTTGAAAAAGATGGAATGACATCAGTTTTGCAGAAATGAGCGTAGTTGTATAGAACAATTTTCTTATTTGATTTTACGAGCTGGAAAATATTCTGGCTCTACAACAATAAGACTTCTCTATCTCTTTCATTCTCTCATACAATCATAATACAGATAATATTCACATCGTCTAGATACATAAGTGAAAACATGAGATTATAAAGTAAACTACCTCTATTAGGTATATTTTATAAGCTAGTTACGTATGTATATACGCCTTGATTTTCGAATATTGTGTTACAGTTATAAATGTAACACAAGTTATTTACTAAATGATACACCCAAACGACCTTAGACGACGGAACAAAAAATGCTGAGCTGCTAGAACCTAGAAGTAGAACGACGAAAAATAAAAGTAAGAATATGGGAGAATGGAGAAAGTATAGTAGGTAATAGCGAAAGGAACAATAACTGAAAACAAATCATATTCAGCCGCCGCCTTTGTATACATAAACAATAACACGTAGGCATTCTAGTATAAATATTTATGCATCATTGATGGTTCGTAGTAGATAAGACACACTATTACAAAGGAAATAGTATATAATAATGCTCGGATCTTGGATAGGTACATATAATTTATTATGCTTATGTACATGCATCTACTATAACTAATATAAAATATAATAAAATGCATGTAAGTATTTACTTACATTAAAATTCTGCGTCTCTTTTTCCCTTGCCCACCGTCTTGAACCCAACTTTTTGAAATATTTATAGGATTGCGTGATGCACTTAATTTATTTTGTAGCTGCTTTCTCTTGATTTCAACTTGTAGGATTTAGGGCAAACATCTGCCTTTCCCATAATCATATTCCTCTATCCTACCTCTCGCTCTCTCTCTCTTTCTCTTTTATTCTTACCCGCGTCGTCATTCTTTCGCTCCGCGGAACTTATTATTATCATTCCTGGAATATTTTCTGTCTCTGCTATTTTTCCTATCTATTATGTACATATTACATTATAATATTATACAGTATATCGACACTACCGTTTATGCTAACATCTGTAACGTTTTCAGATTTTGCCCTAAGACTCTCCATGAGAATTTAAGATTAAATGCATACATGACCATGTACAATGTACATATTGTAAGTAGGTAGATGCGAAGGTACATCATGGTCATTTGTAAAAAAATTTTTGGATGATACGAAGTTGTGCTTACACTTTACACTTAGTCAACGTACATACCTACATGTGTATTATAAAAAACATATGATCACATAGCTAACATAACGATAAGATTAAAAACATGACGTGACCTTACGATATGTTATGATATGCTATTTTATGCAGAAAAAATGTTTGATTCTAACTGGAAAATGATTAACTCGATCATAAATAATATAGCTATGGTTCCATTTTTTTTATTTGTGTTAGCAGCACCAATACAGAGCCTTATGGGAGCTGCGTGCAACATTGGAGGCAGAAGATTGGAAGTCTGCAAAAAACCCACCCAAAATGCCACTCAGAATGCCTGGCGGACCAACTCTAAGTCCTACAATTCCGCCTAAAGACGATACTCAAGCTCTTTTGGCTTCTTCTCCTGGTTAGATCCATATACATAATACGATACGATCATTTATTCAATAAATTAACTTTTGCGTTTACGTAGAAAAACATTGTTGACAGCTGATATCAAAATATTGTTTTTTAATTTTGCCAATGTTTATTTATGTACATTGTACACATATTTGTACCACAGATCGAGATCCTTTGAGTAGTCATACAACGTCATTCGAGTCGAACACAGAACCAATTTTCATGGAAGACGGTCCCGGCGGACACAACAATAAGGACAATGTATTTCATCATTTGGGACCCACCTCTCACGCAACCCTCGCCTCCCGCCGTCAGAGCTACAAGAATGTGCTGCACAATCGAATGAAGCGACTCGAGCGAACCGCCAGCATCCACAATGCAAACGCTGGGAATTTGACCGAGACGACGACCTCCTTCGACTCGATCGAGACCCAAGACTCCACATCGACGGACACAAACACGAACACGAGTCGACTCGAGGTACTCACGACGAGCCTGGAGAGCACAGACAATACGGACAGCACGGGCGACAGTCATCATCACCACAATCCTCATCATAATCATCACAACCACAACAATCACAATCACACCAATCACAATAATAGTCAATATCAGCACGTGGGCAAGTTCCCATTTAGATGTGATAGCGGCTACAAGAGTCTAGAAAATGGCGGACCCTCCCCCAACAATTCGAATAATACGAATAATTCGTCGAGTAGCAACAATATCCTTCCCTCCACCTCCTCCTCCGCCCACCATCACATGCTATCCAGAAGATGTCTTAGTAGTGGGGCGAGCGTCGAGACTTCCTCTTCCTCTCAGGGCTCTAAGCAACCTCTTCTCGGATCATCCAGCTCCAGAGGAAGCGGCGGGATAATTGGAGGTGGTGGTGGTGGTGGAAATAATCGGAATGAAGATATGATTGTCTCAGCAGCCTCTGCCGCTGCCTCATCCAGCGTCTTTTTTGCCAAAGTTGGTCAACTTCCCCCTCCTCCCGGAAGGGGGAACGTGGCTAGGAAGCGACGGGACTTTGGTCGATTTGAGAGACACTCGATAGGAAGTCTGGACAGTGTGAGGGAGCCGTTGGACGAAGAGAGCTGCGGCTCTGGAGACGGCTCCGGAGGACGAGCTCGCGGCTCTTTGTTTTACAAATATTTTAGAAATCCTCGCTCAAGGTAAAATTATATGTTGTGCAGTAATTGCAAATCATCGTGATTATGTTGAATTAATGGTAAATACTGGGAATAATTAAATATTTTATTTCTTTTGAATTTTTCTTTACAGTTCTGCTTACTACACTAGGGATTACTCTATTGACGAAAAATCGGATCAACTGTTTAGGGAGTTTAGTAGGTGTGACCCAGTATTTGATTTTAGTCCCGGTGCAACACCAGCCTCATCTTCAAATCCTGCAACTTCTCCCAGGTCCGCGGGAGGTAAAATATATTGTCGTCGTAGTAGTAGTGCCAGAGGAGCCACCTCCCTAGACTTCCCTTCCACCTCCGCCTCGTCCAATATTGGCCCATACTCAACGAATAATAAGGCATTGTTGGCACGTCGAGCCTCGCAGCACAATGTAGAGGACGACTTTTCCGAGTCGTCGAGACTTTTACCGAATACGAGATTTCACAATATTGGCCATTCCTCAATCCCCATCATTACAGTCGATGACTCATAGTATTTTTTTTCGCCGAATGTACAATATTATATGGTTAACCCCTACAAGTATTAGACATATAGGTACATTATATAATTATATAGCGTCAAAAATAACTACATAATATATTAAAGAGTCATGCAAAAAATATGAATTGTGTACCTAAGGCATATCTACAACTAGATATATATATAAATGTAACAAAAATATATAGAGAAAAAATAACCACCTGAATAAAAGAGTTCATTGTACAGATTTTTTCAAAGTATTATTATACATCTACAAAAACAATTACGGTATGATAAACCTATACTTCATATTCATATAATATATCAGTATATTATACCTATTTCATTGTTAGGATGTTATACTTAAATTGTTGCCATCATTTTCTTATGAACCTTTATCGTCCCTTTTGTCAGTTGTCTGGAACTGAAACAAACAAATAATGTGAAGCAATCACTTTGTACTTATTATAACTTGTACCGTGTAACATTACATATGATACATGATACACCAGGGTTCGAGAATGTTCGCTAACCAACTAACCACACTCTGAATTTGTTATTTTTGTTTAGGAGCAATGCATTGTTT
>JAQIVE010005376.1:0-12982 GCA_034698285.1 Sminthurinus bimaculatus | reverse complement strand
AAAATTCACTAATAATACTAACTCTCAATAGGCATTTCTATAGATTAAAAAAAGGGTGTCGCAGTTGCAAGTCCACATTTCACAGGGTTGGTTTTTAGGTGTGCTATCGTCGCAATGGCCATAACGAAATAGGTACTTAAGTAATACCTAGATGACTAATAATAATATATTTTGATAATAGCTGTATTCGGAAAAATGACAGTAAATAACGTGCTCATAGTTTATAATTTATAATAATAATAATTATTAATAACGTTGCTTTTTTGAAGATGAGCCCATGTTCACCCAGCCTTTAATGTACCGCTCAATCAGGAGGCTGAAGCCCATCATGGAAAAGTATTCGGAAAAGTTGATGGATGAAGGAGTGGTGACGGCGGAGGAGGTCAAACAGTTGCAGCTCAAGTACGAGCGGATTTGTGAGGAATCCTTTCAAGAGGCCCAAAAGGAGACTCAGGTCAAGTGGAAGGACTGGTTAGATTGTCCTTGGAAGGGTTTCTTCAAAAATAAGGACCCACTCAAATGCCATCCAACCGGAGTCGAGGAAAGTGTCCTAGTTCACATTGGACAGAAATTTTCAAGTCCACCGCCATCCAGCCAAAACTTTGAGATTCACAAGGGCATCGAGCGAATTTTGAAGGGTCGGATGGAGATGGTCGAAAATCGAATGGCCGACTGGGCGCTTGGGGAGGCCTTTGCCTTTGGCAGCTTGCTAAAAGAGGGAATTCATGTCAGACTCTCCGGTCAGGTACAAACAACAAGTAGCTTCAACCTTCAACTTTCAACATTATGCTGAATTCCTTATTTTTGACCCATTTTATGACCAAATCAAGAAAAAGCACAATTTTGGAGAAAAATTTGAAAATTTTTATTTATTTTAGGATGTGGAGCGGGGCACATTTTCACACCGCCATCACGTTCTTCATCATCAAACAGTGGACAAAGTGCGCTACAATGCGCTCCAACATCTTTATCCAGAACAGGCTCATTATACAGTCTGCAATTCCAGTCTCAGTGAATTTGGTGTTTTAGGTAGGTTTTGGGTTTTCAAAAATTAGAAAAAATATTTCGAGACAAAATATTACGGGAAAAAAGAGAATTGACTGAAAATTTGGAACTGTTTCTGTTAGGTTTTGAGCTGGGCTACTCGTCGACGAACCCAAATTCGTTGGTCATGTGGGAGGCGCAATTCGGGGACTTTTTCAACACTGCGCAGTGCATCATTGATCAATTTTTATCCTCAGGGCAGTCAAAATGGGTGAGACAATGTGGACTTGTTCTTCTCCTGCCCCACGGCATGGAAGGCATGGGTCCCGAGCATTCTTCCAGCAGACTCGAAAGATTTCTCCAGGTTTTTTTCCCAGCATTAAAAAAAACTAAAAACCTTCAATTTTGAAAATTTCAGCAAAAACGTTGGAAAATGAACTATTTAAAAAAAATTTACACATACTTATTAGATGTCTGCTGAAGATCCGGATCACGTACCAGAACAACCATTTACGGAAAAAGTACACAAATTCATTATCTCATCTAAAGTCTGCAGTTTACTTATTAAAAGCTACCATAAATTTCAAAAAACTGTTTAATTTTGTTTTAAATTTGAAAAAAGACGGAGATGGAGCAACTTTGTAATTCAAACTGGATCGTTGCCAACTGCAGCACACCCGCCAATTACTTTCACATACTCAGGAGACAACTGGCCCTGCCCTTTCGAAAACCGTTGGTGATCATGACCCCAAAATCCTTACTGAGACACCCCCAGGCTCGCTCCAGTTTCGATGAAATGACCCTCGAAAACAACACCAAGTTCAGGCCGGTAATTGGAGAGCCCGCAGCCGGGAAATTTCGAAAATTGATCTTTTGCTCCGGCCGCGTTTATTATGACCTCAAGGAGGAGCGGGAAAAGAATGGATTGGAGGGAGAAATCGCCATTGCCAGAATTGAGCAAATCACGCCCTTCCCTTTTGACGCCGTTCTTCAGGAAGTTGAACGGTAAAATGAAATAAAAAAATTATGAAACCTCAAGGATGTCTAAATATTGAAAATTCTTCTTTTTATGCTGCAGACATCCAAATGCCAAGTTGGTGTGGGTTCAAGAGGAGCACAAGAATAGCGGAGCTTGGACGTATATTCGACCCCGGTTCAACAATCTTCTTGGCACCAAAATTGAGTATGTGGGTCGAGACACTTCCGCTAGCCCCGCCACGGGCTCCAAGCACAAGCACAATAAGGAGGTCAAACAACTTTTTGAGAGCGCAATGGCCTAATCTTAATCATAATTAATGTATTTTAAACATTATTATTATCATTATTATTACTTTTTGTTATTATTTTTGTTGATTTTATTTCTTGAGTCATTTTTGCTAATAAATTTGGAAATTGGGAGCGTGACAAAAGAAAACACAAAACACCCAAAGCAAACAAACTTTTTATTTCATCACACAAAAGCACAACGTAAAGACAAAGTCACCGACTTTTCCTGCCTACCTACACACTACACACATGAAACATCTATTGAATTCTGCATAAAGAATGGTGGGTGACGAAATCCTTCGAGGTCGAATAAGGTCAACGTTGTTCGATGAGAACATCGAAGGGCCAACGCAAACTCAAGAACAAACTTTCCAGAAAATAAAATGTGGAAAAGAAGACTGTTTAAAAATTTCGGGTGACTGGAGTGGGATGGCGATGACGATGACGAGGGCCGAAGAAAAACTCCTGGATATTTTCAACTACCCTTTGAAGGCCTCCATTCTATTGGGATTTTGCCCCTTGACTCGAGCCGGAAACGCCCTCACATTTCGTATCTGTAGCTGGAGCTTCCTCTGGAATTTTGGTCTGCTACTGACCTCTGCCGCCGCTGGAGTCTACTGGACCCAGGCTTTCCGCAAGGTCGCCAAACAGTTCAAGGTGGCCAATCCGACCGAGAATATTGCTCAGAGTTTCGACGGATTTTTCACCCTCTTTGTGTGCTTTATCTTTCGACTTTCGGGATTAGTGAGGGTCAGGAAAAGCCTCGAATTTTGGAAAGAGAATGTCCAGCTGCTGGATAAAGCGACTCTGTTAGGATTCTTTAAGACGGAGCAGACGGATTCTGATTCAAATGCATTCCTCCTAAAAAAGGTCAAAGTGCAAGGTCGAAACTCCATTTTTCGACACATCATCCCCTGCGTCCTTCACAGTTTTGGACCTATTCTCTTTGCTTTAGACAATTTACTAAGGTCGAACTCCCAGGAATTATCAGGAATTAACAAAATTAAAGATGAGGATTATTTAGAGCCCATATTCTTCCTATTTTACATTGTCAACTGGGCATACGCAGCCTTTTTCCACGTTCTCCACAAATTTCCCATGTTGACCTTTATCAAGGTTTATTCCACCTACTTTCAGGTCATTTCTCTTGACCTTCACGAGTTTTCAACGAACCTACTCAAAAATGTGGGCCACCCGCGTTTAGAGACTGATTTAAATTTTTCAAAGTTTATAAAAAGCGGGTTGGACCCTCAAAAACGTTTCGACGTCGAAACTTCAAAAAAGTTGTATTCGAAACTGGATGCTTACTTGGAACTCATTAAGGAAACTGAGCGACAAATTTTAAGCTTCAACCGATACTTTGGCTGGATTTTGCTGGTCGAAGTATTGCTGGACATTTGGAAAGTTTTGGACTACTCCTTTTTCATGTGCCTTAACGCCTTTAACCAGCCGTATTACTCGACCAATACCATTAGCACCCAAGGAAATCTGGCGATCATTTTGTCCATGTCATTTGTTGCTCTTCTCTATGGAAAGTCACTCTTTGACTTGAGTTCCGCCTCCACAGATTTGATGGATAGCCAGCGGCGACTAGCGGCAGATCTGGAAACCATTCCAGCCACTCTAATCGCCTTAAATCCCAATATTAAGCTCAACCAAAATTACAGAGACCAGGTAAAATGAAGTAATACAAAAAACGAGATTTGACCTTATTAAAATTAAATTACTCGAATAAATGAAAAATTAAATAATTTAATTTTCCATCATAAACTTTGCAGATTGGAATGGTTCACTTGAGATTGACAACAAACCCTCGCGGAATTTCGCCCGGAGAATTTTTCACCTTTAACCGAACTCTAATCACATCCGTAAGTTTTTCGGGAAATTTCAACAGTACCTTTTGCCTTCTATTTCGTAGTCTTTACACTATTTGGGAATTCAAGCGGCGTCGAAGTTCGGAAACTTTTTTTACTTTTTTTCAGCTGATGGGCTGTCTCACGACATATTTGGTAGTGATGGTCCAGTTTCGGGATTCTTAAGGCTCAGGATGCAATAATGCCGACATTTTCTAACAATCAAGTCTCTTCAATCAATTTTTATTTTTTTCGTTATTTTCTCGGAATTTCAAACACAATATTCGTATTATTGTAATAAAATTTTTATATTCATGTCTCCTCATCATCGGTTGGAGTTACTGGTTAACACTTTGCCTTTTTCGCCTTGACCCTTGACCTTGGCCTTGTCCAAGGTCTCGAGGAGGCTGCGGCTCGACAATTGGAACAGAGTTGTCCGGTCTACAGAAGCGGTCGTTGATTGTCGATAGTGATGTTGGGGTCGGCTGTCCCCCGGACGTTTGCGTCTGATGTTGACCACCTGCAGTTTGTGTCTGTGTCTGTCCACCTGAAGTTGATGCTGGTGCTGGTGAATTGTTGCCGTTTGGCGGTTTTGTGGTCCCAAAAACGCCGCCACCGCCGCAAATCCCGCAGGATTTTCGACACAGCATGTTTTGACCGTAGGAATTGCCGCTTTGAGCATTTATCATGTTGCAACAAGTGACGATGTTGGCAATGCTGGGACAATTGGGAACACGATCCTCACACGGCTCCACCTTCTTACTGTTTTCATCCAAAATCTCTCTTTTCTTCTCGCCTTGAAAAATTCATATTAAAAAGGGGGTCACAAGTTGAAGCTAAATAATAATATTATTTATTTTTTTTGGAAATTTTCGAGAAAAGTAAAAGTAATAAACTGAATCATGAAAGGCATGGTGTCTAAACTTTATTGCGTAATACGCAATAAAGTTTAGACACCATGATGAAAGGGCAATTTTTTTACTTTTTGATATGTACCTTGATCTAATATTTGGGTTTTGAAGATTTCTGAACTGTTTGAATCTAGCAGATTTTGACCCACTGGCTCAAAATTCGACTTGATACTCAGACTCTGCACATTGGAAGGGGAGATACACAATGAAAATGCTATCAAGAACATTGAGAGTGGAAGTGGAACAGGCGACTTGAATTTCATGTTGGAGTTGAACAACTTTGTCTTACTTAAATTTTAAATAATTATTTATTTTTTCCGCTTTAAATGGATCCTTGACACACTAGGACGTATTTAAAAAAAAATTAAAGCCAATATTACTTATACACTCTGATTTCTTGTAAAAGCTGTAGAATCTTTTTACCGTTCGATTCAACGCTCTATCAACGTATGTATAAATATCTAAGCTTGAGCACAGCTTTAGCATTCTAACTTTTGACACGGATGAAGAAAGAACAAAAGGCTAGGAAATTAATTCCAATGCACGCAACGCGGTTAGTTAATGGAATAATTATTGGATAGTAGGCAAGTATGTACATCATAAACTGCCAAGAAATCAAAGCTTCAATGCTTCGTCCTTAAACACAAAAATCAAACTTTATTCAAAACGAAAACAATAAACAATATCATGGTCAAATGAAAAATGGAGTCCAACCAAAAAGCGTATACATTATACATACAAAGGGGTAAAATTGGTTGGGGCGCTTTTTGACCTCACATTTGGTCCATGACGACAAAGTAGTAGAAGAGGAAGGTGGCGGTGCCGCAGAAGACGGTGAGCCAAAAGAGGAAGGTGAGGCAGTGACAGATGCCGCTGCAGCGTCGAAAGTGCTGAAAGTCGATGAGGACGATAAGGGCGATGAGCAGCATCTTGTACTTGACGTCCAGCACGTGCTCCACTTTCAGCGTGTACACGTTCTCTTCACAGGCCGGAGTCCGCGTGCTGTCACACAAAATTCAAATCCAATTACAAATGGATTTGAAAATGAAAAAGTCAGAAAAAAGGGGAATATTTTTGTATCCCAACCTAGCGATGAAGGCAACAGAGCTCATGGCCTCGTCGTGTGTGTCCTCGGCCTCGACATTGGGTTTGCTCGCCCTACCCAGCGTATGCCCCTCCTTGTTGACCTCCTCCGTGGACTTGAGGATCTTCCAGGCGGTGTTCTGGATGAGCCAGCAGGGGAAGACGTGACTCAGGGTCGCCCCCTCGATGGTAAACACGTGGTTGTCTGCCGAGTCGTAGATGGAGAACTTGGCCGTGCTGAAGCGGCAGTTTTTTTGCACGCGCCCAAAGTGTCGACCGTCCGCCAGCGAGACGTTCATCTTCTTCACTCCACAATAATACAAAAACAAATTCCATCATCATAATAACAATAACAATAATGTGTAGATGGCTCATTCATTGTTTATTATTATTTTTCTTACTTTAAGGGTAACTGTTCATAATTCTTGTACATATTATAGCATATAGAGAATTGTGTGTAATGTGTGTAGGTACATGAAGCTTGAACTGTCATGTTGGGTTTGGGTGTAATACATTGTGAGCGGCACAGGGACAAATGTTGGTCATGCAGAAGCAGGGCTGACAAGCCCGATTGATGAAGCCGACGACGTCCCCTTCCGGACTCAGGATGCAAAACTGCAGCGTCCGCGAAGAAGTCTTCAGCCAGGACATCTCACATGAAATCTTCTCCCCGATTATGTAGAGAACCGACTCCTCCGTTGGGTCAAAAGAAATCTTGTTCGGCACCGTCACCGCGTAAGTATTGCTCATCTTGAACCCAACAATGTCTGGTCAAGAATATGTACAATCATAATATTACTTGCCGTTTACAATATTCCTTACAAAAGTTGTCTTTTGTATGGAATTGATTCTTTGAAATTTTGTATGTATGTACACATGTATTTACCTTCGGTATCCTCAAAATACTGTTTGACTTTGATCTCATCGTGAAATCTCATCCGCTTGAGCAGCGGCACCTTCTCATTAACTGTGAATGGGGCCGTTATAAAAATGATGAGCAAACCGTGATTAGGTACTTTGTACTCTCTATTTTTATAAAAATGAGCCCTTAAATTCAACCTCGTTCCTCTTAACATAACGGATTGCTCTCACACAGTTTGCATAATCGGCGTGCAAGAAATCCGTCATGTTACGAGGCACGAGGTTGCATTTCAGGGCTCATTTTTATAAAAATAGAGAGTATGTATGAAGGTCAAAATAATAAAGGAAACAAAGTTTTTTAGCTGGACTCTTACGAGGAACTCGATGGCTCTTGAGGACGGGGATGTTGGTCACTTCGTAGATTTGGTGACGGAGTTGACGGGGTTGATGGTGTGGGGGAGGGGGTGGACGTGAGTGCACTTTGGCACTCCCACTCGTTGAATTTTCAGCCCCGTCCCGCTCTACATAAGTTCACAAGTAAATATATGTTTACAAATATACATACATATACATGCTTACATCAACACCATCAACCATCAGCTCTTTTGTCTACATAATAATGCCGAAAATGTTATGAAAATGTTTGCTTCCACGAGTGTGATGCCTACTTTTGAGGATGGACTGGGACTTTTGCTCATCCTCCTCACTCATCTTTCCACCGTCATTGAATGTCCCCGTCATTTAATGATCACTTCCAGAGTTCACTTCCAGAGTTTAGAGTATGGAGTAGGATTTGGATTATGCTTGGATTTGACCTCTGACCTTGGTACTGTTAAGATCTCCTCGATCCCAGTCCCAAATGCCAAAACTGGAGCTGGAATGCTTCGTGTGTCAATGCGGATGTTGATGGAGAGAGTGACAATAGGAGCTGACGGTGAGGATCATTCGTGTGTTCATCCATTTTGTGGCTTGTAGGCCGGGCCGCACGATGACAGTGCAGTGATGACCGATGACCTGCACTTTTCGGAGTAGATCCGATCCGGGATCCGGAGAAGACACAAAATTATGTCCAAAGACAATAGACAATAATAATATGAAAAGTGGAAGAATTTGGAAGCACTCGCACTGGAAACTGGAACTGGAAAAAACCCGAAACCCGGAATAGAAAAACAAATTAGTAACCATAACAATTTTGAAGAAAAATTAAAAATTAAAAAAACATTTTTTCTTTTTTCTTGCTCGAAGTTTGAGCTTGGGTTTATTTTATATTTTTTATGGTTAACATTTGGATTGAGTTGGATGATAGTTTTATTTGCGGTTTCGTTTCAGTTTGGAGGATGGATTGGAGGCGGAAGATCCAGAGTTGAGCCCCACCTTCCACTTGTCATGCTTAATGCTCTCTTTTCTAGTGTCGGACTGGACAGGCATGAGGCGCTGGCGCTGGAGTTCACCCTCAACCTCGTGCTGGGATACCACGTCCCGGATACTCACCGTGACCTTGTTGTCTCCTGTGACGGGGTCAACTTCCACGAGGGTCACTTTATCCACCTCGGTACCCACGGCCACGTCCTCACTCCGACTGGCCAGTCGGCGAGCCTTAACGCAGCTCTGAATGTACAGGCCCACGATGACCATTCCTGAAGCCAGCAGATAAAAGGAGAACCGGATGTAAATGCCCAGGAGGTCCTCTGAATTCCTACGAATGTGCTCGATGCAACCCTGAAAAAATTATCAAAAGGAGAGGTCAGGTCAAGGGTCACAGTATAATGTTCAATAAGTATTCTACTGAATTAACATGATGAAAAATGTTAAAAGCTGCCTACGGCCAGATGTAGATTGCGGGCCTTGGTGACATTGAGAGGGAAGGTCAGGTTGGGGTTGAGATATTGACTGTTGGCCAGGGTTTCGTTGGAAAAGTTGCGGGTGATGTTATACAGAGCCCGGATCGTTTGTTTGCTGTAGCCTGTCCGATTCAGTTTGGGGTTCGGCCACTCCTTGTTGACAAAGATGTCGTACAGGACGTCCTCGTCTTTGACCTTACTTAGGTCAAAACTACGGCAGCGATTCTCCTCTGCATTATCCACGGAATTGCAGCAGGTGTAGGGAGCGTCCCGCGGAGTTTCCGGGTCGAGGAAGAAAACCCGATAGTCTTTCACCCCGAAAATGCCACAACAGTTCTGTACATCATACAAAGTTCACATGTACGAGTCCAAGGTCAAGTTTTAGGGTGCCTGACGAGAAGAGGGTCAAGAAGGTCAATTTGGGGTTGAATGGGGCTATTTTTGATGATTACTTTGATGTATATTATTAAAGAAGATAGTGAGTATCGTACATAGCTGCGCTGGCTGTGGTGTAGAAAGTGGGGCACGTGTTTCTTGGTGCGGAAGATGTCGTAGCTCATCTCAAAGATCTGCTTGTCCAGGTGAAACATGTCGACGCTGAAGTCGGACTTGAGGGAAGCCAGAAGGTAAATGGACAGTCCCCCGGAGACCAACAATGTGGGTACAATAAAGGCGAGGGTGCATCCCAAGTTGGAGACGTCGCACTTGATGCAGCACGCCCCGATGAACCCCATGCCCAGGAGGAGGGCACACGTGGCGAGCAGCAGGGTGCGGATCATCTTGAAGCCGGGGAGGAATTCCAGAATTGTGTAGCGGTCCTCGATTTGAGACACCCCGAAAAAGCCTGAGAGGGTCGTCCCCTGTATGTAAAAGTGGTCAAAGTTTGAGCAACAATCTGCTTTGTCTTCCATGATTCCAAAATGTTGAGAATACATTTGGGATATCACAAATACTTTGAGAGGATTTTACCCAAATTAGCCAGAGGAAAATGCAGGACAGCTTGAAGAACGATTCCATTTTATGGCTCTATGCTCTGCTTTCAATTTACTCCGTCACAAGGAATTCATCTTTGTTGACCTTCGACCTTGGACTTTGGAGCTACACATTTTCAATGGCCCGACATTTTTTTGAATGTAAAATGTAAAGTCCTTTTTCACTAATCACTTCGGCTTCGTCACCTGACATTTTGTCACGTTTCATTTCGCCACCCCACAGTGCAGTGGGAGATTTCCGAATGATTGTAACATAATTCGAACGAAATTATCAAAAATTATTTCAAAAGTATTAATCAATTCGTTTGATTGGTCAGATTCTCGATTTCGTCCAATCAAACGAATTGATTAATACTTTTGAAATAATTTTTGATAATTTCGTTCGAATTATGTTACAAGCATTCGGAAATCTCCCACTGTGGAAGGGTTAGAGAAACAGTTTATGAATTTGGTGGACGAAACCCAAGCCGCCGCTTTTCCCATGAGCTTCAAATACGCCTTTTCAGTACCTAAGAAAATTTGTCGATGCTGTGTGTATTACTTTTTTCCATTTTAAACAGTTTTCTTATATTTAGGTACATTTTGAAAGATCAACAAAATTTGAGAAACGATTAAAATCTGACTGTACAAAAGGTTCTAATCTAATTCTAAAGGTTTGCTCACGGTAGGTTTCCATTGCATCTCAAAGTGTGTGGGAAGGCAAATATTCAAACACTTTTCATGTCAACAATTTTCAACCCTGATCATTACCTTTTCAAAGTTTTTCCATTGAACAAGTCATTTAGTACCCTCCTTTTGTTCTTGGAACATTTAGTCATTCAGTCATATTTTCAAAATGGTGCTCAAATTTCAAAACCCAAAGCGATCCTGGAAAAAGTTCCTAACCTTGGTCTTTGTAGGAATCCTTGAATATTTTGGTAGGAGTCTGATGACCACGACCACACCAGCATTCCAATATCATTTTCAAAACTCACGGCAAGATAAACCAGCCGAATTTGGACACTCTGTAAATTGAAATTCAACACTCTTCGATTCCCCTAATTTTCCGGGTACTGCAAAGCTCCAAAGTCCACCTCCATTTTCTCGTTCGGACCTGATCCGCTATCGCTCGAAGCCCTCATGAATCTCCCCCAAAAGCTGCAAATGCTGGGGATTCCGCACTCTTTCTGTGTTCTGAACATCTACCAATGTTCCGGAATCACCGTGGAAAAGTATCAGCTACAGAGTCATCGAGGTTCTTCGGCTTTCGAAACTCAAGTAGTCCTCTCATCATCAAACCTCGGCCTTGACCCTGATAAAAAAATTGACGCCGAATATTCCGCCATAGCAAATCTGAACACTTTTGCTCTTTTAAACGAACGCCTTTGGACCAGACCGGAGACTTTTCTGATTCTTCTACAGCACGAACACATAATATCGAGTGGTATCCCAAATGTTGGATCAAAAGGGAGTAGTAATAAATATGATAACAAATGGCTCCATTTTGCTCCCGTGAACGTCCTGCGAGTTACCATGAACTTTCTGGAATATCCTAAAAAACCGATGACCCGGGTATTTGTGTTGCATCGGCTGTACACCGGCAAAATGAGGGTTCGATTCATTCAATTTGAAGAGAAAACCCTGGATCACGCAACAGAAAGATCAAGAGATGGCGCTGACGTAATGATCTTGGAACTTCTTTCAATAATGAGACAAGAGCGAAGTCGCCAGTATTTGGGTCGACTCCACTTTGCCCCGAACGGGTACAGTCCCCGAAAAATTCCCAAACGACCCGCCGATGACCCCTTGACTTTGCGAGGTATCCTTGCAGAAAAAGGCCGCCATTTTGCGGACTACAAACAACATTTGGAACTTCTCCGGCCACTCAACTTGTCCATTCGAGTAGTTCGAAACTTTCCCATGTGTGGAGACAGTCAGTGTTCCAGCATTGTTCAGCCCTGTGTCAGCTGTTCCTCACCCTCTCAAATGTCTCTCTACGATGTTCTTTATAAGCTAAAAGACGAGTTTTACATCATCTCTTATGGAACAGAATTGAGCAAGGTTCAGGAACATCCCGTGTTGTCCATTTTCCTACCCTTTAGCACAATAACGTGGATCTTTGTCCTCATTGTCAATATTCTATGGTTGCTTTTTAATTTTTCCCGCCTGAATTTTCATCGCCCTTTTTTGGTCAAAGAAGTGCCAAACGGACACGCACATTCCACGCTAGTCGTATTTATACTGCGCCTGCGCATAAATGAAGGTTGTCCTAGATGTGACCGCGGTCATTTTGCGGTCTGGATGACCGCCATGTTTTTTCTGAGTCAACTGTACACTAGTGAGATGCGCGGGAATCAAATCGTGCCCGCCAACAGCCCTGTTGAACGAACGTTAGAGGACTTGATCGCTTTGGGCTACAAATTCGACACCAACGAAGAAACCGGGTATCGGAAGGAGCTGCTAAAGTTGCTGCCGGGGGACATGATTCCTATCAAGATGAAAAAAGGGCATACGCTCCGGGATCCCATATCCCTCCTTTTGACCCACTGGGCGAAAGTCCCCGAAAATATAGATGGCGGTTGGTGGCGTCTTGATAGGGCCATTGTAGCCTGGGCACACGAAAAACTCTCCCTTACATACCTTTTCCCCGTGATATACAAACAAAATAGCTTTGTAACGCTGAAGGAACCCATTTGGATATCCATAGCAACAGTGGCTATCGTAGCCCCGAATACGGACTTAATTCTCCGGGCAACTCGTAATTCGATCCAGTCCGGCGTTTTCGACTATTGGTTGGGTGTGAGGAGCCGGAATGGGGCACGAGGATTTGTCGACGTCTTGAAACGGAGTAACGACTTGGGCAAAGAATTTCCAGCGGATGAGACACTTTGGCGTTCTTTCTATGAGGAACGGTCCATTGAGTGGCAGATGGCGGCCTTGCCGACTTTTGAAAATGCGCTGTCTCGAGCCAGCTTTCAAGTTTTTGCGGGCTCAATTCTCGTCATCTTTGGGGTTTGGATCTGGGAAATGATCATCGTACCTGATGAGGATTAGGTCTACCATCTTTTTGGTAGCATGTGAAAAGACCGACATGAAAAGACCGACTGTGAAAAGACCGACATGAAAAGACCGACATGAAAAGACCGACATGAAAAGACCGACATGAAAAGACCGACTGTGAAAAGACCGACAACGTGAAAAGACCGACAAAT
>JAQIVE010005375.1:0-12987 GCA_034698285.1 Sminthurinus bimaculatus | reverse complement strand
ATCCTCTCTTCATATATATATGCATCCAGTATACAGTATCCTATAGGATGGTAAAACTCACATGAGTATTGGACATTTAACACAGTTGGGATGGACTGATGAGGATGGACCGTCCCCACACACACACTCTCCTCTCTATTTTAAAAAGATGATTATTATTGTTTAGTTTCCTTCTATCATGCACGCATATTCATTTCCAAATAGCTATTACTCAGTTCACTACAGCAATATAATATGTTCTGTGTGTAGTGTGTATACTATAGATGCAAAATGAAATTTCATTTACACATTGGGTCACTATTTCTCTCTCTCTCTCTCTCTCTCTCTGAAAAATGTAAATATGCATACACACAGTAAACAGATCGAAACGAGAAAGAAGGACGGCCTAACTGAAAAATTGATGGAGAGATTCAGCCTCCAAAAGCAAAAATGTATAGTACACAACATAATAAGTAACGACGTAGAAAAAGAAAAATTCAGGATTTTTTTATTGTATTGAGCCTATGCTATGTCATGTATGTGCTGTGCATATTATATGTATTATGTATGAAAGTATAAAAGAGTACGAGCGATAAGACGAGTAAGTAAGAATAGTATAGTCGTTTAACAATAATATGGTCGTCAATACACAGTTGACACTAAAGAGTGGAGAGCATCATGAATGTACCTCAAGTGACGAGAGGACAATATTATAGGTATATTGTACAATATTTGTCAATTGTCTCTGTATACCAAAGACAGAACGTGTGTAGATATAAGTGACTAAAATTATGGACTGTTGTGTTTGTATTAAGTAACAGTCATTAAAAATCATGCAAAATATAATGGCTGATGCCACTCTTTATCCACATTTCCCCGGTACACTGGCATGCACATAAAACATAAACTAATATCGAATACAAGCACATACATATTTGTGTACGTATTAGTATACATATACACATATCATAATATTTCAGTACTTTTACACACTTGGAGCTACGCTGAAGAGAAACGCGAGATGATTGACAGAGAAGGGGGTTCTATTTGTCTTTCTTTGTCGATAATAATATATATTATTAAGGTTTAGTGCAAACCTACATACATCTAATTTTACGTAAGCAAGAAAAAGGTATTGATTCCTATTGACAAATAACAGCTCAATCGTTTCTTGAACATTAATTCGCAAATCACATAATATGCATACATAACTGTATTTTTAGAACGATGCTTTGCATTTTGTATGTAGGTATATATACTTATGTTTTTTATGGCTTCAACCCATTCGGAATTTACGATTTTAAACCAACCCAAAAGAAGAACCTTGCTACCAGAAGCTGAAAGCTAAAATATTTTAATGAAATGGAATGTTACTTGGCTGGGTACTATTTTCTGGAAAAAAAGAAAATACTTAAAACTGTATTTGCTTCGAAAGAAATGGCATCAGTATGCAGTAAATATGCATATACATTATATTATAAATAATTGATTGTACGTACATATTATACGCATTGTACAGTGTTATGTAAGATGCTTCTTCGGACGCTGCAATTATTGTTTTGAAGTTCAATTTTTGCAACCGTCGTTGACAGTTTTATACACGGTTTTAATTCAATATGGAAATATTCAGTATTTGACAACATCAATGTTTGTATTTAAATGCAGCAGTGAAAGTTAGAATGCACAAAAGGTACATGACACTGAAAATATGATATATGTAGTGCTATAATATGTATCCTATTCGATGGAAGTTAATTCATCATGAAATTAAGGATATGGAAATACAATTTTTAAAACACATATAGGTAACGTTGGTCGGAAAGATGTAAATATGCACACAAATACAAAGGAGCCCACATATATATAACTTGGATACCATTTGTTCTCGGCCTTGGTCTTATTTTTAGGATTTTCCTGACAGATTATATAGTTGCTCGTTTCCTCGGATAGGTCGTCCGACCTTATATTTTCCAACGAATGACAAGAAAAACCTCGATTTTGATCAAACGGAAAGTATGATGTATAATGTGCTGGACAGAGTTCACGGAACTTTTGGTAATTGAAGTGAATAAGTACATGTATTGAATCAAAGAAATAGCTGATAATCATAATAACCGTATTCCGTATGCTAATCAATTGAAATTAAAAATATTTGGTCATAGTACCAATGATTATCAATGGTTTCTGGTTTACAGGTGTCCGGTTGTAATCATGAATTAGAGGGGGTATAATGTCAAGTGCGAGCATTTTCCTTTGTTTCACGTTCCAGTGAAATGAAATTATAGAGTGAAAAGCGAAATCGTTTGCTTAGCACTGCATTTTTCTAGAAGACTAGTTGTCCTTTCCCAATGCCGCTATATTTAAACGCTTTTTTTATATCGGCTACTATATTTTAATATTGGTGAAAAGGCTTTATTTTATGAACAATTTTAGTCTGCAGTCTGCAAAAACAACTAAAACGTTCGGAATTCTGAAGTTTCTTTGAAAAAAGTAATTGTGTTTAGTGGTGTAACTTATTACTTATGACCTTCCACTATTTCACAAAGTTATACATTCAATAGACGTAGATCCATTATTCATTGAATCTCATTCTTGTTCAGGTAAGGACATAAACCATAACAAACAACAAACATTATTCTACTTTTAGATTTCACTTTAAACATTTTTAGATTTCACATTCTAGATTCTAGATTTCTAGGTATTACACTATTTACTTTTATTATTGTGAATTGGTATATTTATTGTTTATTAGTTATATAATAGCACGTCTTCAGTTCAGTTGACGTGAACATTACTCAGCTTTTAATTTTTCTATTAATTGACATTCTATATCAGATATTAGACATGTATGGTGATGGGAGGTTGAGAGTTGAGAGCTGAGAATAATATCTTAATGGTAACTGAATTGTGTATCAATTAGGTTGGAGACCTAAACGGAAAAATGAGTGGTGGATATAATTATGGAAGAGGGCGATTTAATCAGGCATTCTCGAAACCAAGTTCGGGAGGAAGAGCTGCTATTCCCCCTCCGTCAAGCTTGCAAGTCAATACTAGTAAAGGATTCTCGTCATTATCCAGTATACATGCTAAAGAGACTTCAATTAGTGACTCCTACTCGTCAGCTGTAAATAAAAGAAAAAAGACGGAAGAAGAATATTTTGAAGAGGAGGACGAACCGTTAGCTTATCAACCAGCGCCTGGTAGTCCGTCTTATACGGGAAAAAATAACGATAGCGACGAAGAGGACCCACTCGAAGCTTTTATGGCTGGTATTGAGAAGGAAGTTAAACATCAAGCGGAAAAACCTAATATAAATCAACATGAAGTGAAAGGAGTCCGGGATGATATTGAAGCTGAAGATGATGAAGAAACTTATTATAGGTAAAGTTAATAAGTAGTATAGTATTCAGTTTATTTGTGAGTATCTAGTACTAAAAGAAATTTTTATACTCATACATTTAATGGTCTGACGACGATATCACATAATAATAATAATAATAATATGATTATTTTTAATGTTGATAGATTTGTTGCCGAAAATCCCAATTTCGGAAAAGACGTAGACTCTGATGATGATATTGAGTATGATGAGGATGGAAATCCTATTGCACCTAAAAAATCTAAATACATTGATCCACTACCATCTATAGACCATTCAACTATTGTGTACAGCAGTTATGAAAAGAAATTCTACGAAGAGCATTCAGATATAACTAATTTGAGTAATGAACAGGTTGAAGGATTAAGAGGAGCTTTAGGTTTGAAGGTAATAAGGAATGAAATTTGATTGTAAGAATAATGTGTAAACTTGTAATTTTAAAATAAACAGATTATATATCATATCAAATGTTTAAACGGTAAAATTGACAAAACTGGTTGTCTTTTCTTAATTAGGTGAGCGGAGCTGATCCACCGAAACCCGTTAGTAGCTTTGGGCATTTAGGATTTCCGGAGAATCAATTAAGAGCTATTAGGAAATCTGAATTTACTCAACCAACTCCAATTCAAGCCCAGGGCATCCCGATTGCAATGTCTGGGCGAGATATTATAGGTAAGCCTAAAAGTTTAAATAGAGTTTAGCCTTTCCGTGTTCATTACATGTGTGTCACGATCCCAAGGTTTAGTATCCTTCACTATTATATTTATCATACTGTTGTCCTTTATAAACCAACTTGCCCGTTTCGGAAACGAAAATTTTTTCTAAGGAATGTTTTAGATATTTTTCAAGATTTTGGTCGTTTTCAGAATGTGAAAACGTTATTAAGGACTATACACAGTTTAAAACCATCCTGCTAATAAATACATAGAAATATTGCATGTATTTGTTGTTTTCACTTTTATTTAAGGGATCGCGAAAACGGGTAGTGGAAAAACCGCAGCTTTTTTGTGGCCCATGCTAATCCATATTGCAGACCAACCAGATTTAAAACCTGGAGATGGTCCAATTGGACTTATTCTGTGTCCTACAAGGGAATTAGCATTACAGGTACAATATTTTTTGATTTACTCTTTCTTTTACCGTTGGGACTTCTTCTATTACATGCTATAATTATCAACTATGGGAAACTTATTACATTTCCTATTTTATTGTGTTTAATTATTTTAGATTTATGCAGAAGCCAAAAAATTTGGAAAAGTATTTAATTTTAATGTTTGCTGTTGGTACGTTTTCAATTATGGTTCCTTCTTCATGTGTTCAGTATCAATTCTCTATAAATTTACATGAATATTGAATACATTATTTATAATATTTATCTGATTATTAATGATATTTTTACTAGTTATGGTGGTGGATCAAAATGGGAGCAATCTAAAGCTTTGGAGGCAGGAGCTGAAATTGTCGTCGCTACCCCTGGTCGTATGATTGATATGGTCAAAATGAAGGCTACAAATTTACAGCGGGTCACTTATTTAGTCCTCGATGAGGCTGATCGTATGTTTGATATGGGTTTCGAAGCTCAAGTTCGTTCAGTATGTGACCATGTGAGGCCGGATAGACAGACTTTATTGTTTAGTGCAACTTTTCGCAAAAAAGTTGAAAAGCTGGCTAGAGTCGCATTGACAGACCCTATTAGAGTTGCCCAGGTATATAATACTAGTAACGATTATTATCACATATTTGACATGCAATTATGTAGCCTGTGCCTATACCAGGCACATTGAGCACCGTTAAATAAGCGTTTATTGTTTACATGTAATATTGTTTTTGACAAGCGTCCAAATATGTATATTTGGACAAAAGCGATTTGATTCTATTGAGCAAAAGTGATTTGATTCTAAAATATGTACTGTTTTTCTCAAAATTATAAAGTACTTTAATCATAAAACAGTGTCCGTGGGGGTAACTCCAGGACATTTTTTGCTGTTCCCAAACTATACATAATATATAACTCTTTTCAGGGTGACATTGGAGAAGCAAACGAGGATGTTACACAAGTCGTTTTAGTCACACCCCTTGGAGGAGCTAAATGGATGTGGCTATTGCAACATTTAGTGGAGTTTCAGGCAACTGGATCCATACTGATATTTGTAACGAAAAAGGTATGATGAGACTATATAGATAAAACTTTTTACCTTTGAATATGAGGTATTTTTAAATGTGTACATTCTAATTTCTTACGTCGTTTTGTCATTTGTAATAAATTTTCTGAATAAAAAACGTTTTTTTTTAGCTCAACGCAGAAGAACTATATAATAATTTAAAATTAAAAGAATGTGATGCTCTTCTATTACACGGAGACATGGACCAAATAGAAAGAAATGCAGTTATTTCAAGTTTTAGGTAAACACCTGATTGTGTATTTTTTATCATAGGCGGTAATATATACATGATATTTTATATTACCGGTCCTTACTTTTGCCTTCTTATTGATGACTGTCTGAATTTATTTTTAGGAAAAAGGAAAAGGATATTTTAATCGCTACAGATGTTGCTGGTACGTTTTTAAAATCGTTTATACATGTATAATATAGTCGGTTGGTTTTCATACCGACAAGTTTTTAATAATTTTGGTTTATATGTTTATCTCTATCTACAATAAACCAGCTCGTGGATTGGACATTCCTCATATTCGCACTGTGGTAAATTTTGATGTTGCTCGAGATATTGATACTCATACGCACAGAATTGGTCGAACTGGTCGAGCTGGAGAAAAAGGAACAGCATATACACTCGTCACTGAAAAAGACAAAGAGTTTGCAGGGCATTTGGTTCGAAATCTCGAAGGGGCCGGTCAAGCCGTACCAAATGAGCTCATGGATCTTGCAATGAAAGTTAGACACTATCATTTATTATTTAATAATATTAAGTGGTACTATTTAATATTTAATAGTATAATTAATAACATTTTATTTTTTGTTTTTTATTAACGCACAAAAAATAATTTTTACTTGATTTATTAGAGTTCATGGTTCCGGAAATCAAGATACAAGGAACAAAAGGGAAAGAAAGCAGCCACTGTGGGTTTGTGCCGAGGATTAGGATACTCGGAAAAAGCAGCGGCCTCCTCTACATCGTCAGCATCATTTCAATCCCCTTCTTTCAAACCAGGCCTCGTCACAAGTAGTGTCGGTAATGTAAAAAGAATCTATCTTTGAAGCTATCTTTCGGTCTAAGTGTATTGTATACGTATGAGTGTGCATGTCTTACAATAAAGCCTCCAATGTACATTCAATACGTAACAGTATATGGAAGGAAAACTTTCAGGGTGGTAAAATTGACTCCATACTTACCTCTTTGTTGTTAATTATGTTGCCTTTGTGTGAAACGGGAGTCCACAATCCACAATAACACATCATATTGACTTTTGCCCTTTTGTGGATATAATCACGGTGTAAGTCAGCATTTCCATATGTATGTTAACGCAACTTCTAAACTGAACTGGCATGATAAAACCGATAAAGTGTCGATATTTCAATCTCATAATTATGAATTATCTAAATTGTAGCCAATGATCGATTGCGTTTAGTTGTAGAAAACTTCTGAAATGTTTGAATTTTTGGTGGCATCATTAGCATTTTTTTATCTTTCAACAACTGAAAACAATAACAATAAAAAAACTTAACACAAAACCAACAAATGCTTAAAAACTAAGCAGTAACACTAGCTAATAGCTAACAGTATAACAATCTGGATTTTCTCCGTATAACAACTCCCATCATCATCTCGCCATTACACTAACATAAAAGATAAATACCAAAACAATATGAGCATTAAGACTTCAGACGTAGCGCTGTCGAATACTTGGTCATTCCATTTAACTCTTCATTTATAATTACGTTAAATAGGCTTTTAGTGAATGAAGGTAATTCTTTGAAGGTTTGTAAAGGCTAGAGCATTACAATAGCCAAAGCCCCACCAGCTTCATACTACGTAAGTGGGAAATCAGTCGATTTCCCGTTTCAGTACTATGTTACGCTGTTTAAATGGGTACAGTTGATAATTTGAAATGCTCTTAAAACGAATATTAAATTTATCATTCATATGTAATCATTCGTAGAATTTTATTAGAATATAACTTGTGTTTTTTAAAGAACTGTGTTATAAATGCCTAAAACGACATTATTTAAAGTAATATATAAAGCATGAAATTGAAATTAAGATGATTTATAATTATACTTAAATATATCCTATACCAAAGTTGACAAAGCATTTAACCATCAGGTTATAACATGAAGTATTACAATTTTATCCTATTTTAAATTATTAGTCTTCTGTAAATATTATCTCATATATTATAAGTTACATATCTGAAGACTTGAGAAATATTTAGGAAACTATACGAGAATACTACATGACTTGTGTAGAAGAAATGTTTACATGTACTTAGATGAAGAAATTAGCTTGTGTATAAACAATGTTTCGTTTAACATGACCACCTTTCAATAAGAAATCCTTAATATTATTCCGCCATTCTCGAGGGAGCATGAGTCCAACACAAGTTGGATTGCGGGGCCATCCTATTATGCTAACAGTTTCCAAGGCCTTGTTTATACTAGGGAAGATAAACAAACCTTTATACGAAGTACAGTTAACTTTGGTTTAACTACTAAATAAAATTGAGGCTTTTAATAATTTGAGATAATGAACAACTTTAAAAAAAAATTCAAGAAAAAAGACAATTCTGGTCTCATTTCTCTTCGACAACTTGTCAACAACTGACTTCAGAATTGGAGCGATGAGAGGAAACTAACAGGTAGGAAGGGAGAAGAGCGTCAAGGGTGACTGCTCTGCTGTACATACACACATACCCCCTTTAAACTTGCACAATATACTTCTAGGTATAAACAAGGGTGTTCGTAAGGGAACCGTAATAATAATGTACATGTAGCATATTGTACACAATAAAAGAAGTTGTCCCCTTAATATTTTGGCGCATATTTAATCAGTACATCATAATAGCAACATAATTTTGTCATGAGTCATTCAGGACCTTTGTCTTCATAGCAGTGGAATATGTACATGGATGTGAGTACGCGGCATTAAGAATTATAATCGCCTAATGAGTATGCACCGGGTATTAAAGAGCGTTCCTTTTCTCAGCCCTTTCTTTTATTTAGGGAATCTGGGAAAATTACTCCACATATTAACATACTTCTTTGTTTTCCTTTTTCATATCGACTTGATGACTAATTACAAGTTTTCATGACTATTTGAATATTGTAGAAAAAAAGAATAGAAAATGAGTTTTTTTAGACATGTGAATGAATGTTTACAAGTGATAAAGAAAAAAAAAGACATTTTTTATTAGTTTAATTTAATAAATGTACAATGAAATTATTAGAGCTGAAATTATGATAAAGTCATCCTTAGTATGTGTGGCCTTTTGACATGTTTATTTTTAGAAAAGTCATGATTGAAACACACTCATACACACACATATGTGTGTACTCCTGGATTCACAATGAATGATGGTAGTCATGTGAAGTTGAGGACATAATAATAATATTTCTCCAAGTTCTAAAATGATGCATCTGTAAGCTGCTGTGGTTGTTGTTGTTGCCATGCCAATTTTATAGCTTACAGTAGTGATATTAACTATATAATATAACGTATAAGTTTGTGGCGATAAGTGCAACAAACACGGAAGTAAAAACATGCATTTATAAAACTTTGAACAATATGTCATCATATTATGTAGGTTAATCTTTCGTCATGAAAGCCTTCGTGATGAAGAATTTTGATTAACAGACGGTTTTCTTGATTGCATTTATCAGTATTTGACAAAGATGGATTAAAAAATCTTGGTTTTTGTTAATCTATTAAATGTCCAGTATGTCATATCAAAAAAGACAAAAAAAACTCATTTTAATCAGGAATAAAAGAGAAAATAATCTACGAATGGAATATGCATGTATATGTATACTTGTAGAATAATAAAATCTGTAGAAATTATAAAATCCATCTACAATCGGATTTTCATCTTTGCATCGCGTTTTTCTTTTCCTCAAATTCTACAGATTCGCAAATTTTGACTACATTTTGTAGAACCTCTCAAAAACGTAATGTTGTTCTGCTACTGTACACGATTAGGATGTGCATACACAACGAAAGTTGAAATGCTACTTTGATCTATCTTGTACGGTCTCAAATAAATATGTGATAAAATACCACGGGTAATAATAACATTGTACATATCAGCATGTGCTTGGATGAAACTGAGTACACATTTTTAATTTTCATGACATGATTTATTATTATAAAATCATAGACAAATACATGCATGTACATGTATACATTTGATGAATCAAAAGTTTAATTTGATTTAATTTACGCTCATGTACACATATTATTATTATTACGCACATTTCTATCAAGTTGACATGTATACACATGCGTGCATGTATACATATATTTTTATTTACTTGACGATAATTTTTTTCCCTCTCAAATCTTCTTTTTTAGTTTCTTTGTTAGTAAATACTGATTAGCATGATTCTAGAAAAAATCACTAAATAATACATGTAAATAGGTCACGTATGATTTAATATAAGGATATATTATGCATGCATGTATTGCATTATAACATTTCCTCTCTTTTCCGTATGCTCTATAATGACGTTTTCCAGTAATATGAAAAACGTATTAGAAATCAGTACTCACTGGACTTTGCATAGAGGTGTAAACAAAGGCATAAATATGTATTTATATGTTAGCCTCCCAGACGGAGGGAAAGGAAAAAAACTGAATGTTTACTTTTCATGCAAATATAAAATAAAGATAAGCAGTTGCATTCTTTTCTCTTCATTTTTTTCCCTCTCTGCGCTTAATAGATATTATATATTATTAGACAATTACATATTCATAATTATGCACATGACTCATCCATATGAATCATAAAGTAAGATGGAGATATAGATGGATATATATATATATATATAGAGAGAGAAAAATGATTCAAAAAAAAAAGAATCTTCTGGAATATTTTTTGAGAGGGGGTGGTTTTCGATTGAAACAAAGGAGACACGCGACTATAAAAGGGACCGGAAGAAACTTCCTCATCACCATAGCTGAACAAAGTTTCAACCTGTCTTAAACTATCCGCTCTCACTCTCACACTCTCTCCATATCTCCATTTTTCAAAGGTGAGTAAAATACTAATAATACGTGTCTTTTGTATTTTAAAATACTTTTTTACTTTTAAGTTTCATCTACTTTTGACAAGTTACCCTAACTTGTATACATTGTACAAAATATTGATTAGTGTTTTTCTGTTTTTTTTATTTAATTATAGGAAAAATCAATCCCCTAAAAAGGTACAATCCGTGTGAAGGATCATATCCAAAGTGACATCCAGTGTTTCGACAACCCGAGTGTCGGCAATCTAGAGTTTGGCCAACCCAATCATCTCCTATTTTTTCCCAGTCAAAGGAAGAGTCATTTGAAAATTAGTGAGTAAAAGTTTTTGAATCTCCTCTTTTATTCTTTTTGGTTTTTTTTAAAAAAATAATTTTGAAACCATTTCTTTTAAAAGTCAACTGAACTTCATTTATTATTTTCTGCTTTCTTGTTGTCAATATTTTTATAAATTATTTTTTCACCATGGGTTTTTCCCCTATATGGAATTCTATAAAAAATGATGATGCATCAAGTTTCAAAATTTCTCATTTCATGTAGAAATTATGCATAAATATTTACAAGTATCTTTTTGTTTGTGTTTGTATTTTCTTTATGTAGTTTCTAGTTTCACGATCCAAGTCCTTGCAGTCACAGCATTAACCAACTCCACTTGCTCTTTTGTTCTACCGTACACCTTTAATAATCTAATCAAAAGTGAGTAACCATTTTATCACTACTCTTCTTTCTTTCTTCGCATTCCTACTGTATAGTTTTTTCAAGTCAACATGTCATTTCTAGAATTTTTCATAGTAAATACTACATTCACGTACATACTGCAGTCATAGTTATTATTAGTATTAGTATGATTTTTTTTTTCTTTGGACACTGATTATATATTATGAGGTATATCATATCATGCCATGTTATGTTGATATCATATGTATGTTGGTTTTGTGAGATGCAAATATTTATTGTTTCCTTTTTTGTTTTGTTCTTTTTCGTTATTTTTCGTGGGTCTCAGGGAGAACTATGATGGCCTATCTCATCCACTTTAAGTCAGAATTGGCACAAAAGGCAGATCGACTGGTTAGAGTAATGAGCAATCAGCCCACAACCTTTCATTACATTTCTTCAAGAGTTGAAGATTTACTCAAGTATATAGAAGATGTTAAAGAGGCAGCGGAGGCTCATCTAAAGTTTACTTCAATGATGCCAACTATTTTCTGTACTCATAATATTATTACTAGTAATAAGTCAAGTTTTGATGTAGTTAATTCTGAATTCAAATTTTTGTACGAAGATATCTTAAATAGTATAGATTTAAAAATTAACGATATTATTCGTCAACAATCGGTATTACTTTTCTCGCAAATTGAGAATAAATTATATTCTGATTCATTCTCAAGTAATGTTAATAATAACAGTAATAATAATAGCACTAGCAATGGAAATAATGAAAACTGTAACAATAACGATGAGCGTAATCATGTTAATGAAAATGATAATTTTGATAGTGATGATGATTACGAAACTTTATCCAATTTTTCTATTGTATCAAATGTTTCGTCCCATCATGTTTTTCATTCTCCTCCAGCTAGTCCACCATACTTTCATAATGTAAATAGTTATACACCACAACAGTCCCCATTGTCGCCTGACATTAGGTCAGACGATGAATTATTCACTAGGAGGCCGATGTATTAGTCATTATTCGACTTGTAAACGATTTTCAATTGTGTGTGTATTATTATTGAATGTTTGCAAATAAAAGTAGATTTTATATCTAATATAAAACTTACTTATATTCTTTTCGGGTTTTAATATGTTTACTTTCATTATAATAATTCAACTTTACTTCATATTAGTCAAATTAACTTATCTTAGTTGTATAGTTTTAATTCATAAAATAGACATCAAATATACTCATATAATAACTTAAGTATAGTTTTAGAAATATCCAATTTAATTTTTATATAAGTCTCATGAAAGTTTTCATCTGTGCATAGTTTATGTACTTTCTCTCAACTTCATATAAAGCTAGGGCATATGTGGGAGTCGTGAATATAAAAAATCACCCACAGTAAAAAACTTTATTTTAGATGCATAAAGATGTAAAAGTAAAATAGTCTTATAAGAACATTATTTTTAAGTTCATGAACAAAAATAACAGTTATTATGTTATAACATACTCACAATGTGGACGGCTAACATGCTAGCATACAATACTGCTAAATATGGCTCATGATTTTTTTACACTTTTTTACGCCCGGGAGAAAGTTAGTGTAAAAGTGCAGCATCGTACATATTCACATAATATAATACGTAACTTTGCACATCCTCTCAATAGTAATAGTACTTTGCTTTCTCTTTTTCTTTCTTTCACTCAAAGCTGAGCTACTTCACTACCGTTCATGTCCTCACACTTTCAACTGTAGTTGACTAGCAAGGTG
>JAQIVE010005374.1:0-12992 GCA_034698285.1 Sminthurinus bimaculatus | reverse complement strand
CTCATTCAGATAAAAAACGAATTGTGAACCAACAGAATAAACCAAATCAAAACTTTGTTTGCATATACTCCTACAGATTTGCAGACAGATATTATGTTACATCTGACGTCGTAATTCGTACATCTAACATCTAACTCAGTCTTCAGTTTTAATGAACATATAATTTTTCATTGAGGAAAAAACTAAGGTGCTTGTACTTGCAGTAACCCTAAAAGGTTCCTGGTGCTCAAAATGGTAACGCTCATAAATTATTTGGCATGTGTCAGCTCAGGGGGGAAGACCTGTGAAAGTCTTGGAGAGAACTCGGTGCATTTTTATTTTTATACAGGTTACATAAACATCGTCCTTTGCATCTAGGAAAATTAAATGTATTATATCATACAACACTTGAGCCTAATATTACCAATACTATATACACCTCAATAACTTTTACACATTAACTTTTCAACAACGAATTCGAGCAATAAGCCCTTAATTCGCCCACCTCCTACCTTGCATACAAGGAGAGTGAGAGATACATACGAACGAATAAAAGAGCATGTAAAATATCAAAACGTACAAATCAAAAACGTTTTTCATTCACTTCGAATTTCTGTTTACCATCAAATTATAGAAGCCGTTGGTTTACATTAAAATTAAAGTTTAATACATAGACCTAGGGTAGAAGAGTGTACGGGAAGAAACATCAACGAATAATGGTATTTAACATATACGTATACACGCATTTTATCTTTGTTTTCTTCAACTATGAGTTCCATGTTAAGAAAGAGAGCTTGGGAAATAGTAATGTACACATATTATATTCGTCAAAAACCTTAACCCCCCGCTTTATATTAGGGTTCTAAAAATATACATAAAACACGGCATCCAGAAAACTACTTGGCTCTAACTTGGCTCCTGATCCATCACGCTACCCAAAAAGATAAAAAATTGCAAACTATTGGGATTGAGCAGGATTTTAGTGTGATGTATTCACTTAATATTTTCACTTGTCCAGTTTACTCTTGTATGATTCATTCCAGCATATTTTAACTATACTTTCCGAATGGTACTTGCAAAAAATAACAACTTATCTTACAAAAGGATAAATGGAATAAAAACTAAAGAACAAACTTTCTTTGAGCTAGTCAGAAAAGATGACCCAAAACCAGTACATATAGTACACACTAAATCAGCACTTGTGGTATGTAGACATAACTGCTTATAGGACAGTGTGACTCACCTAAATCATCCCTTGATGTTGAGGAGATGAGAGGAGAATCTTCACTTTTTGGAATTTTCCTCTTATGGTTACACAAGAGTCGTGGCGGCGTCTCATTCACATTCTCCAGCGAGCCTTCTTCCTCCTCCTGACATGAATTTGTTACCTAGTAAAGAAAAATCAAAACTTATACAATACGCACTTTCTTATACGAGTCAATTTTATTCTATACATGCTCACTGTACACAATTCTATGCATGTATTAAAATATTCAAGCGAGTTAAACTGAAAGCTTATAACAACAACAATGTACGTATGTACACAGCTACATGTACGTACTTTTCCCTTTTGCTTTACTCTACTCGCATTCTGCTGCTACAACAATTTTTATCGCCAAGAAAAAATGAAAGAAAAAGTCTTTCCACTTATCGTTATTAAAGAGAACATGCGGATAGCAGTATTATTATATTATATAGATATGCACCAAATAAAAACACTTGCATACCTAATACCTACGCATCTGCCTCTTGTTCATAATACCAAAAACTATCAGGCCCAAAACTTAACCTCTTGTTTTGTACAATTACAACATGTATGCACACATTATATACCCAAAATGTGTAAGTACACGAAGAAAATACACACAGCATATATACATACTTTTGTACATACATGCACAACAAACAAACAAGAAAAACCGTCCTGCAGAGTTTTTTCTATACATACAGATAGAAGAAGACAGGTACAAACATACACACACACACACACACAATTCTCCAGTTACAAGTTGCTGTGTACCATCTCTATTCCTACACGCTGTAAATACACAATGAACGAACGTACTCACAATTTCGACAACTTAACATTAACATGTTGGACTCGAATGCTAATAAATTACAAGATAAATTCTTATCCGCTAAAGGCTGAGACTACAATGCGTTTCAAATTACATTAACCAGCTTCTTCGAACGTAGCCATCAAAGCAATTCGTACCATGCCGAGAGTCGAGAGTGCAAGGAATCTTATGTGCGTAAATAATATTAGGAATACACATAATATATTCTATTGTACATTTATATTGTATTATAGCATGTAAAGTAGAAAGTTACTGGAGAAAAAAATGTTCAGAAACAAAAAGATGTTTCTTGCGTAAAATTTTGGGGATATGCCCTCTTTGCAGAGACGTTGTTGTACTCACAATTTACATTTCATTATTTAAAAAAAGTCGATATGTGAAAACATTATAAAACTACTACAACTTTTCTTCTGTCTTTCTTCAATATTAGCATTTAGGGATTATAATACAATGTTTGGAATTACACCCTTTTCCCGACTTGAGAAATTATTATGAAGGTAACACTGTTTAACATTGCAAATCTATTTATCTATTATAAACACTACCCTGCATCTTTTATCCGGACATGAACAAAATCTCATTAAATGGGCTGGCACATCGTCGCGGTTCAAGTTTTTATCCATTTAAAAATATAATACATAATAATTCTAATCTGGAATTTTATTTGCAAAATAAATCAATTTTTTCACTAATTTAAAAAAAATTTGACCTATGCCCTGATGGCATTACAGTATTATCTTTTGTTACAATTAATGAAAATAAGTATATTTTACTACTTGTATTGTATAAATTGCCAAAATAATTATTATGTTGTATGTGACATGCTTGTTATGTAAGCAATGCATACTGTATACACGTAATACTATAGACAATACAATAAAAAATCAAACTAATACAACATATTAAACATTTAAAAAGAGCTGTCCATAGAGAGTAACATAACAAGAGTTGAAATAACATATGGCAAGCAGCGAAGCATATATACATACTTCTTTTAAAGAGGATGTTCAATAGGCTGTTTTTCCAAAACAAAACACGAGTAACATATTGTCAATATCTGTAAGGCATACCTTGGGATCAAAGCTAAATGATTGTTCCAGTCTAAGTGGGCAACTGAGACCACACTTACAAGTTCCGTCCGAGCATATATAATGCTTCAGTTCATCCCACGTTCGCAACTTTGTTCCACTAGGGCTGAAAATAAAAGAGAAAAAAAAACAAATGAGCAACAAAATTTTATCATTTAGATCAGTATTACTTACACGCTATTTATTATACATACCCATTACCCACATCAATACACGTAGTATAAGTATAAGCATATCGTAATTTACACGGTTCAAAATGACACAATCTTTAACAGTGTCAAAGTTGTTGCCGCGTGTTTATATCATTGCTTTATTTTCATGCTACAAGTACACGAGTCTGTTATTATTTTTGTGAGAGAGTAGAAAACTCGCATTGAGCTTTACAAAGGTGCATCTACCTAACATAAAGCAATCCTTACGAATGTTTAAGTCGAAATGAAATTATTTCACCCTCCATGTCTTAATACTAATACTTACATATTAAAAAAATTAGACGGTGAAAGCTACACACTCCTGCATAAATAGCTGTCTAAAGATTAATATCCAAAAATAGTTCATCATTGGGGTAGTAGTAGCATTAACAACCTAAATAACCAAACTAATAATGCTTATGTAAGAAAACTTGGCAAATTAATTCATTTCGCGCGGAATTAGTCAACTAATTTTTAGCTCAGCATCACGGTATGGAGATGTATGTCCTTTGTATGCATATTATTAAACCAAAGTAAACGTCTTTTCCTTCTTTTAGCACGCTTCTATATTACACCGCATTTTTTTTTCTATCCATTTTCCTTATCATTACTCATTACATCACAAACAGATACTTGTAAACGATAATTGTACTCCATTTCAACTTCATTCACATTCCTGAACAAAATATGCATAGTTACAAGCGTCAAAGACAATAAAATGGAATCATTCGTTGTACTTCGTACTGCGTACAGCATGAATTACTTCCTTTCCTCAAATTACTTCAAACGGTGTCATCATTAAGGTTAATACAAATTCGGCTGGAACCATTAAGCGAAATATTCACATTTCGTTTAAAAATTGTCTTTTGGCTTCGTGATAAAATCATAGGAGCATTTCTATAAAAACGAACTGAATATCAACATCTGCATCTGCATAGATGAGTTATATCTTTCTGGCTACTACCTTACTTTCCCATAGATGTAACTTGTAGATAGCATTTTATAAGTCTAAATAACTTACAAGGAGGGAAAGCTGAATGTATAAGCTGTTTACATTTTACACCGATACATTAGCATTAGGTCCTAAAAGGCTTCATTGTTGTAGCATAATAAAAATAACATGCATATATATTTAATATTTATATACAATCCTAGACGCTTTTGTTTTTCTTTTTTCCCCAACAATCATTGTTACATATTATTATTTAATCCTAATAACACGACAATAACAAACAATGGAGATATTCTTTTTCTCCTTCTTCTTCATCTTTGAAAACGTAATGCGTACACTAAGGCGACGGCTTGTTTGAGTGAGAGGCCACCCACCTCCATTCATACTGGTTCTAGGCCAAGACATATCAAATCTTTTCTCCAACGTGTTTAGCTCGGGTAATACTTGTAAAGCTTAAAGCATGTATGTATGTATATTAAAGAGCATACACGTAGAAATAGATAGCATATCATACACCATACACCCATTTGATATTGAAACAATTAACTGTCCAGTTTATACTGAAGTTCTTTCTATTGTTCCAGTAGATAAAAAATCCAGTCATTATAAACATGTCTATGTATACAGGTTCAGTATGACATGTACCAACAATATTAATATTAGGCATAGTTACTATACTAATGAACACGTACCTAATTCTTTTTATCCAAGCAAATGTTCTTTTAACTATAGGTAAATGATCATATCTAGATGTAATTCATATTGATGGTATGTTTTTGAGCAAAAACATTGATAAACTAAGAATTTTTAAATATTATGAAGCATGGTTGATATTAAAATGAAAAATGCAAAGGCAAATAGAACAAGACGTTGACAGTTGATATGTTTCAATTTTCAATTCTTATAAAAACTTTTTGAAGACTCTGAGAAGTTCAAAGCTCTGCAGAACCTCAATGAGGTTACCTCATGTTAAAACTTAATATAAGTACAATTGAGTGATGGTTTTTGCAAAAATAAATGATCACTGATTGATGAAAGTCAAACTCTTTGTCACCACTAGTTATTGTGGTCTTTTTGCAATATTTCTCAGCCTACTTTACAAAATATAAAGTGAAAGTATGCGGAACTTTTTTTGATTTTTAGTACTATGATGTGTAATGTTCATTAGGTATTATAGCGTTGTTTGTGCGAGCAAGTGTGCAGTCGGAGCGAAAATAGCAACATAAAATGTAGATTATGCATCTATGTATTATGTATTATACAGACAAAAAATAAATTTCAATCAAAGGGGAAAGCAATCAATAAACTGTTTATAATATATTTCATGTTAACACGTCAAAAAACATATCCATGCTCGACAGTTGGCACAATAGATGCATAATGCGTAATAGACATTATACGTATATATATATATATGATGTGTGTATCGTAATAATATTACGATACATGTAGTTACTTAAAAAAATATGTTGCTTGGAATAATACCGGTAAACAAGAGTTGAGGACAGGTAAATATATAATCTATGTATGAGCTGAGCGGGGAGAACAAACAAAGAATGAAATTGTGCCTAGTACCTAAATATGTAGTTTCAACGCTTGTGTGAAGTTTCTATAATGACGAATAGTCACTGCTTAAAAATCTATGCAGGAATATGACTGACGGATAAAGTAAAAAGTGCGTGTCAAAAACGCATTGGCGTAAGTTGAAAGTTCCGTTCCAGTCCCATTTCCCCACTAAAATCCACACTCGCGCTTCGTCACAATCGTATCAACAAAAACTTTTTACTATGTACAATGTACAACAAATACCAATGTTTTCATTCTTCCTACACAATATAAAACCTAAATGAAAATGCAAATTACGTGTAGATATGTAATGCACTTTTATGTATACACATACATTCAAACACTTTATTGGTGCTTTTTCAAGAGAGTAGAGTACTACATACACACCACAGTATCTTTGCCAAGAATCAGTAAGGTATAGAGGATTGTGATGAACTATATATACGTACTTCCAAACAACAACGTATACAGCTCGAATGCAGCATGCACTTTAAATTGTATCGATAGCTTTACGTCTGCCATTGACTATCCTGTAATTTTTTAAAAGGAGTGAGAGTGCATGGAGGGTTTAAGACGAAGAGAAATAGGTGCCGATTCTACTACTTATTAAGACGTACTTTGCATTCAGCCGGAGCACACGATAAGTAACACATGTACTACAAACTACAATGCATTATATAATAATAATAGTATACAGTGAAACTACACACTGACATATATATCTATTCCAGTATATATACTGGAATATGAAATATAAACGCGTATGCACTATACACACGTGCATAGTCCCCCCTATTTATTTATGCATTTGTACATAAAGCAATTGCAAGAAAGAATCATAATATGTATGTACTTCACCCGCCTGATTCCTATCTTCCATTCCACCTTCCCCAATTCTATATGAACACAGTTATTGAATGTAACTAAATATTACCCGAAACAAATTTTTTCGGAAACTCATATGCATTATTAAATTTCCTCACTCTACAAGGAACAACCGATAATCTAGAATAAATTTTAGAATTTTGGCTGATCTACAGTAAGTAGCAGCCATATTATGTTATATAAGTTATAATATTTCTTACATTGGTATTTTTTATGCTTTCATAATTTTATGGCCTTTTTAGATCCATGATGCCATGTGCATGCTTAGTCACAAAAATAGAAGTGCACACAACAATGATACCAAAAAATAACAAAAAATAGTTTTGTAAAATACGAAACGCCGAAATACTCTTTCAAAGCAAATACAGTTAGTGCTATGCAACATTGAACACTTTGTATATATGCGTGTAACTATACACTGTATAGTAGATGCATTCACTCTATACGTGCTGGTAATATATAACACGTAACGAACTTTCAATATACTGTAATATTTGCATAATATATATTTTATGAAATTATGGACTACCCTCCTTTTTCAGTGAACCCCTAGCACACGTCATCGTCGTCAGCCACAATTGCCGCCTGTGTTGTGTGTTTTACATTTTTCATAAAAACCTTCCCTTGTCCCCGTTGTCGTGAGTTTAATACATATATTTCGGAACACACGCATAAGCAGTAAGATATAATACTGGCATACGTCGTAGATGACTTCTAACATTGACCAATACTAAAAAATAGAGCTACCGTTACCAGGTATACGCATATAGTATATATAATATGTGAATGCCAAAGAGAGTGAGAGGTAATTAATTAGATAAAGAAGGGGGAGTTGGAAAAGAAAAATATATATCTTTCCTGAATCTTTACATGTACTCACAACATCCATACTCACACTACGGAAAAAATTGAGCTGGATAGTTGTGAAGCCGTATGTATAATAAAAATATGCTTTTCTCGTAGTTTATCAAGCCATGTAGTGGTAGTGAATATTCTACAATTTCCATGACTCATTCAAAATTTTAAACTATCAACTTTGTAAAGAGCGGCATAATACTACATATTATTCATTTCATGTAGATAAAGTTGCAGAAGGATACTTTTGATCAATTTAAATTGACTTACCCAAAATGCACCATAATATCGGTTTAGTTCAGTACCCAACTATTTTATTTCTAGCAGTATGTGTGATCTGTGATCTGAATTTCGGAGTTATTTTGAGCTAACGTTTTAGAAATTTAGGCCTGACTCTAAAGGTTTTTGACCTCTGCAAATACAGACAGTTGAAAGTCGTACCTTTCATTACACATCATTAATTTTTCTGTTTTGATTGGTGTGAGTAGTAAGTACTGTATATTATACTGTATTTTGCATGTTAAAACACGAATCATACATGATTATGATTTAAGTTTTTAAATTGATTTAAAAAAATTGATTAATCTTGAAAATATTACCTGATATAATAGACTACATCATTATCGTAAGGTTTTTGTTGCTTGTTGTGTGAATTCGAAGAAGTTGATACAGTCACTGTTTCCCGTTTCCACCCAGGAGGAATCACTATTGTATTTCTATACGACACTGCTGTTGTATGAATAACCAAATCTTTATCAGCTTCACTAAATGAGCGCTTTGAGATTTTTTGAGGAGACACTGAAACTTTACTCGACCCAACATGGTGATGATGACTTTGATGATGACGATGACTATACCGTCCAAATTCACTACTACTGTTACTGTCACGGCGAGCGGTAATGTTGCTCAATGATGATTTATTATTCGACGTAGGTGTTACAACATCAGTAGTAGTAATATTAGGTGCAGAAGTAGCAGAGTTTAAACTATTACTACTGTGACAACTTTCATCATTGTCAATATCATGGTAATCATCACAGTCATGGGTTCCTACGATGGCCAATTGACTCAGACTTTGATTTGAATCACTATTACTATGATTTCCAAAGGAACCCAAATTGCAGCTACTACTGCTTCCGCCTGACTCATCTAGGATTTCAAGTAACAGATTATGGCAACCATCATCCGCTTCTATGTTTCGATGAGTCTTATTAGCAGTACTTTGATCACTTTTTGAAATTGTGGTAGTCGTGTCCATGTCTTGATGACCATCATCAGACAATTCTGTACAATCCATCCCGACAGTAGTAGCATTGTTGTTGTCATTATTGGGATGACTTGTATTACTTTTTGAATTATTATAATGATTTTGGCTATCCGTATGACAGTTACCCTCGTCATCATTTTCGGTTTGGTTTGATACGATGTGGGTGGTGGTAGTAGTTGATGATGATGATGATGATGTAGCTGTAGTCGTACAGATTATTAAATTGTCAATATCTGCTTCAGAGATATCGTCCTTGATATTACTGTTAATTTCAGCTTCGAAATTTGGTTGCATAGAAGATTGGGTTAAATTGTGTCGCTCCTCGTCATTTTCTTGTTTAAACTGATATGAAGATGAACTATTACATTCAAGTTCTGAAGATTCACACATTTGACTACCACTACTTTGATTACTATTATTATTATTGTTATTATTACCGCTACAATTATTTTCAGATACAATACTTGCCTTAACAATATTAGAGATTACTTCAGATTTATTATTATTATTTTCTTGTACTTGACATGATGACGATGATTGTGAAGAATACGAGGCATAAGATGAAGAGGAAGAAGAAGATGAGGGAGGAGGAGGAGAAGAAGTAGTAGTGGTACAAGATAAAATTTGGTTACCATTGTTGGTCTTATTATTATTATTATGATTATTGTAAGCCCCAGTATTTTTTGGTTTGTCCATAATAATATTCACGCCTGAATTAGTGTGATTGGAGTTTTGATTAGCGTTAACATTTTCATTATTCACAGGTACTTTCATATTGTTTTTACTGCTGCCATTATTATCATTACTACTGCTACTATTACCTGTGCTAGTTTCAATACTATCCAAAAAAGTAAAATGTCCTGTGTCTTCGATGGAAAATTGATAGGATGGCGTGGTCATTACAGAACATGATAAACTTCTATGTTTAACAGCAGATCCAACATTGCTACTACTACTACTACTTATTGACATGTTTCCTTTTGGTTTGTCCAATTGTGTTCCTAGTTGTGATTGCAGATCTGCTTTCAACTCTTCCAGTTGTTGCTGTTGTTGGTGTTGTCCCTCTTGTCCCCCATCAAAGGAACAACTTCTAAAATTACTTTTAAAATTTGAAAAAGGCTGTTGTTGTTGCTGGTGATGGTGCTGCTGATGATGATGTAAATGTTGACTCGGAAAATTATTCGTCGTAGTCGTAGTAGTAACACCGTCATCATTTCGATTAAAGAAATAATTGGGATTATTTTCATTGTTATGATGCATTGAACTCCTATTGGGCCACGTGTTAGCAGATCCCGTAGTTTCAGATTCCCTTTTAATCATCTCTCCCCCACCATTAAATGGAATGTTACCCACTAAATTATTATTATTAAAACTGCAACTATATTTAGAACTACTATACGATAAATCACCATGTTCTGTACAACTACTGTTACTGCTAAATGACTCCAAAGAATTTCTTCTATATGGCGTTGTTGTGGTTTGGTTGTGACCATAAGAAACATTTTGTTGTTGCTGTTGTTGTGAATTATGATGGTTATGATGGTTATGATGATGGAGATGATGGTGACGATTCCCTCCTTCTAAAACCCCAAAAAAATCTGATGACGATGATGAAGTAGAACTTTTGTTACACGAAATAAGGGTCGTATTCTGATTTCCTTGAAGACTTTGTTGCTGTTGATGATGACTTTGAAGATGATGATGGTGATGATGTTGTTGTTGTTGTTGTTGCGGATGAAATGGTGGAGAATAATCTCCTCCACAGTCACTAATATTAACATCTGATACACTATTGTGATGATGGTATTCTGTTCTAAGTTGTTGCGGAGTTTGTGGGTTGTTACTGTTGTTGTAAGATGCCTGCTGTTGTTGAGATGAGTAGAAATGATAAAAGTTGTCATCGGAATTTGATGTGTTGATATCAGGTCCAGAATTATTACTACTACTACTACCACTATTACAAGAAATTAACGTATCACAAACTGTAGGATTTTTAATTAAATTACTTTGATGGTCGCAATCAAAACTTGTTTGTTGAAAATAGCAAGAACTACTCGTATTCGTATTATCGGGAGTAATCGTTTGTCGATTATCATTTGGATAAAACTGCACACTACTACTGGTGTTACTCACAATATTAAAATTTTCTACTACTCCTGCTGTTGATGGCGATAATATGGTGGTAGAAATATTATTGTGATTATTATTATTATGATTTGGAATAACAGATTTCACACTCACATTGTGGCCAATATTATTGCCACCACTATTTGTTGTTGTTGTTGACGATGGAGTATAACAAACTTCTGCCGTTTCAGAATAAAAACTTTGATGTTGAGGAAAGGAATTTGAAGCACCATAAGAAGCAGAGGAAATTCCACCACTAGAATCACTTAGTAAATTAATATTACTACTATTTGTCGAGGAGGAGGAGGAGCAGCAGCTTATACCATCATTAGATGTTGTATTATTGATCAAGGATAGATTCGGAGTTATCAATTGTTGTTGTACTGGTGATGAACTTTTAACCCAAGTTGATGGTGGCATTGGACTATGAGGATGATTAGCTATTGCTCTTTCATCCATTTGATTCCCATCAACAACAACGATTCCTCCACCCCCTGCTCCTCCAATTGTTGATGACATTGCTTGATAACCCTGTACGACATTGTTGCTTGTACTGGAAGTTCCGTGATGTGGATGGTGATGGTATTGTGGATGATGACGCGAGTTTCCATTATTAGGGTTTGTGTTCATATTGAATTAATACTACTGGTTACAACCATTCATTTTCCTCCGATAAATGGAAAACGAATGAATGTCACCAAAATTAATATTTTGGTTTGATAACATTGAAACGAGGAGTTTTATCGACCGATGATAATAAAGAGAGAAGAGATGGATAAGACGACTGTAAATCAAATGACGACAAAGGCAACATGGGATAAAATACTGAGTAAGAAGTTGGCAACAGTAATATTGACATGAGAAACTCCAGCTGGAATTTGAAGAATTTAAAACTTGGCATGACTAATATGTTTGTTATAATAATATCTTGAGTGAGTGCCATTATTCCCGTCATCCATAATATAATAATATCTGCAGATTACACAAATTAGAAAAGAGAAACATCATTATTTGATTATTACTTATATCATTATACCTAGATTACAATAATTTACTACACAACATGCACAACAACATAAAATATTCGATATTTTAGTAAAAAAAATATATACAAAATACAATAAATAATAATGTCGCATTTCCGTGCATAATACAATACATAAAAGCATTTTATGCAATGCATACTGCATACCTATTATTATACACATAAAACTTAGAAACCTTGAGAATTTGCTCAAGCTGAACGTGTAATAATGTAATAATAATAGATGTAAATATTGAACATTTTACTTTCCTACTATATTTACAACTAAGGACTAATCATGGAATAATATTGAAATGTAACGATATCGCAAAAACTTACCCGAGTTCACTTTGAAATATGTACAAAGTTAGATCTTTTTTTTATTGATATTTTAATTTTTTTAATAGATAAATTTGTCTATAAAATAAAAGGTCCACCAGAGAAATGAGAAAAATAGGATGGAAAGAAACCGGAGAGAAGAACCTAAAAATAACACTATTAATCTATCAAGCACGTGTATGATGATACTTCAATTGATAGGGATATATTATTCTGTGAGAACTGAAGATTATGTGTCAGTTCCCTTCTTCCTCCAAAGGATTTACTATTTAAAAAAGGTTCCTTCAAGGGCTGTATTATGTATATTGTATGTATAATGTAGTAACTTTGCTCTCATAAAGCCTATTTGCCCAGCAGTGTTACCAACTATGCGACTATGCACTACTATCGAAAACATAGCTGCCAGCACTCATACCTCAGCAGTGGCAATGGCAATATTTCCAGGGGTATTGCAGGGGCCGGGAACATATTTTCAGACTGAATCAGGATTGATTTCTTGATGACCCGGCCATATCAACTTTGACATGGTCATTTTTTTGGGTCATGAAAAAATGTCAGGATAGGGGTCAAATGTCATCCAGGTCATAGGGAGGAGGTTCCCGGCTCCTCCCACGCTCATCGAATCAAAATTGATTTTGTCA
>JAQIVE010005373.1:0-12997 GCA_034698285.1 Sminthurinus bimaculatus | reverse complement strand
AAGTACATTTCAAAAATATATTAAATATTAAATAATATTTTCAAAATCAAAAGTAACTTCATACTAATAATATATTCATAAAAGTTTTCAAAGTTCAGTTCACATCTTTTTCATAGCTTGAAATTTAAAAATTATAAAGCTGACTTTTCAGAAAAACTTTAATTAGAATTCGGAATTGCAATTTACATGCCTAATAATTGCATAAAACGTTTTCAGCATAATATTAACAATTTCTTGCAGTATTTATCATATATTTTTTCATAGATCTTAAAAACTATCATATACATATAATGCACCATAATAATACTTTAATTGCAGGAACATAACTCACAGTTGTTATATTATATTCGAAATATATTATAGATTATAGACGGAATAAAATAAAATATTTACTTGTACTGTTTACTGTGTAAGAAGCGGAATGATTTTATCCTCTTCAATCTTGGAGATTCCTTCCAAAGTTGCAAGTTGCCGTACAAGTTCCGGCTTTGCATTCCTCACAATGATCTGATTCGAAATGTGTAGAGAGGTGAAGGTAAAAGCCTCGGGACTATCTCCAGCCTTTTCTTTCTCCTTCTCCAAAAATTCCAGCACCGATTTTTGACTACCAGCAGCATGATTCCTCAAGGCCTCATTCACAGCATTCAGACGTTCGCCACGGTCAGCAAATTCCCGTTTTTCCAAACTTTCCAGGACGGCCGTCGTCTTCTCATTCATCGTCACAATTACGGTCACTGTGGGCTTCTTCTCCAGGGACTCGAGAAGAACTGGCTCAATTATGGATGCTGACATCTTGATGATATTTTAACTATTTTCAGGAAAAAACACATGACAGAAATCAGAAATCGGAGAGATTTTGTTTTGTTTGATATTGAATATTGAATGATTGATGTAATAATTGAGTAATTTAAAAGTTAATTCTTTTAACAAAGTTACCTTAATCGTTTTCAGTTACTTGCAAAAATTTCAATGTTTGTTTGAACTTTGAGTCACCTTTGACCTGACACGAATAAAGAATAAAGAATGTCAAAAATAAAAATCGAAGAAAAAAACAAAAAAAATCTTGTCAAGACTTCCGTTCCCGCACAGCGATTTCAATTTTCAAGGTGAGCTTAGTGTAAATAAAAATAAATAAATAAGGCAAAGATTGTTTATGCTAGCTTTAAGAGTGACAAAATAAGACTGATGAGAGATGAGAGAGTGTTAAAAAATACTTTAAAGTTAAATTCTAAATTGCTTCATTGAATAATCTAGAACGGCAACAAGCAACAAAAGGTGACTAATTTGATGCAAATGATGATGATGATGAGATACGAGCGAAACTTGTGAGTCATCGCCTATTAAATAATAAATAATAATATGAGAATATTCGATACCGCGAGCATAATATCCTGCCATCGTCAAACTTGTGTGTAAAAAATATTAATATCTTTTGACTGTAGACTATATATACAACATTATGTTTTATATTATACTACGGCGAGAGGAGGAAAAGTAAACACGGAGAAGCCAGATGGTTCATTTTATCGAAGGTTTAAAACTGTGTAACTAATAATATGTACAAAAGTATAAAAAAGAGCCAAGATAAGAGATAAAACGAGTTCAAAATAATGATGTCATAATATATTTACTATTTACCACATATATTATAGTATGCAGATGCCCACACGTACACACTAAATGTATGTATGCATAATGTATAATGCATAAACAAAAAATGACAAAGTAGATTAATTGGCCTTTTATAGTTGACATGAATAATGACTAACGAATACTTACATGCTTACTGGATTGTAATAACATTATTTAGAGCTGCGTCCAAGGCTAAATTTTTGACAGAAGAGCTGTTTTACTGAAATAATGAGGTGCACTTACATACAAAATTAAACATTATTAAGATTACCTTTATTTCAATTTTCAATAAAATGCGATTTGATACTAAGGTTACTTACAGCAATAAAACGGTAACTTCATGGACAAAAATCTACAGTGCGTAAAGTTAAAGGGACAACTATGTGAGTACTTACATATTATAAGTAAAATAGTAATATTCAAAATCATAAAAGAACACAAAAAGATATAATATAGGTATGGGTACATACTTAAGCATTAAATACATTATAAGTACATGCATGATTCAAATCATTTCTTCCGTCACCATAATTAATAATTTGAAATAAAATACATATTGAAATAAGATTCATAGTTACTCTCTAAAGTCTTTCCGTTTCATGATAATAATATGAACACAAATAATAAATGATAAACTAAAGTTTATAATTGAAGGGGCACCTTGACAACCACAATTTGTTCGAGAACTTTTGTATTGCTCCTTCGAATTTTAAAGAGGGGTAATTGCTACGGAGCGTAATATTTTTTCATTTCATAAGCATTTCAACAATACGGAAAAATTTTCAACTCCCTAGTTTCTAGTTTGAAAAAAATCATATTTTGTCCTCATAATAAACAAGCTGAAGAGCTCAAACGTAGTTGTGAGTTTTCGCCCTTACTGCATAATTTGTAAATATATAATGGCTATCCCTATAATATACACGACGAAAACCTGAAATCTAAATCGTAAGTCGTAAAAATCTCGCTTTTCCCATACATTATACACTATACACATAATATTTATTTATATAGTATTGTAGCCAAGTGCGGGATATTGTTCTAACCTTTTTGATATTGATTTTTGATTTTTCTACCGCAGTCTTTCAGTTTCAAAGGCTTGTGTTCAGTCTACTAACAATTAATTAAAATAAATACACCTTCAATAAATGTCTACAACATGCTACCGATATTTACACAAAATCACTACTATCAGTAAATATTTACTACATTGCTTAACTTTCTTAGTATACTTATAATTGAAAACATGATTCGTATCATTTATCATGTATCAATTTAAACTATTGAACACAAGTGTGGTTAGAACACAATCAATCACATCAAGTTGCGATATCGTACTCGTACTCTTTACAAGTCGTCGACGAAAAATCAAATCCCTACAGGCTTGTCAGGAAATTGCTCAAGTCGTCTGGCAATGGCTCGATACGGGAACCTGAAATTTAAAAACACAAAATTTTAGTACATACATACATACACACTATATACGAAATTCAATGCTACATATTTGTACAAAAGTATGAAGAATTATATTTTTAAGAGAACAAAGAATGTTATGCTTGCTAATATTTTTTCATATTCCTAATAAATACCTAGGACAACTTGAACAGCTTGGAAGGCTCGCTTGTCTTCCGCCGTGATGAGAGAAATGGCGATTCCGTCACCACCAAAGCGTCGGCCAAACCAGCATCTTTGAATGTAGTTTTTAGGATTCATGGGAAAATCGTAGATAATGACAATTGGAATGTCGCCTTCAGGATCATCTTTAACTCCCCATTTTTTCAAGGCTGCCTCGGTAGTTGCAATGGCAATGGGAAGAGTTGCAGATCCAAATTCCCGTAAAATTACCTCTCTGTCTTCATCCTCAAAATCTCCGTGCTAAAAAATACACCAGACAACTTATAAAATGCAAATGCACGTTCATTATAATTTAATTTGATGCTTCATCATTATGTTAAAGTTAACATACATATTACATTTATGACAGAAGTATGTCATACTTCTATCACATTTGCTTGACAAAACTTTACCTACAAATATTATGTGCCTGTTTTATCAAACATCAAACAAATGTGAGAGGAGTGGAATTCAGGGTTGTATATAATAATACTTATTTTAATATTACCATGGCAGAAACGTGAAAACCCTTTTCCATTATTCGCCTTGACAACCAATCAACCTAAAAAAGAAATTAAAAGAGCGTTTTTAAATATATTTGGCAAAAATACCGGTAAAATTATGCAATTAATATGTTAAAATGATAAAAATAAGCTTTTTCTTCACCTTTTAACTTAAAAGTTTCAAGTTACATAGTAAATATATATACAAGGGCTATAGATATTATAGTATGCATTAATTTACCTTCTTGGATGTGTTGCAAAACACGATCGCCTGATTGATTCCCAGCTTTTCATAGAGATTGCACAGCGTAGGCAATTTCCATTCCTCCGCATCCACATCGATAAAAAACTCTTTGAGACCTAGAAAAACAGTTGAATTTTAAGTTTTCTAAAATTCTAAGAGCCTCTGCATAAAAAATAATTGCTTTTGATTTAATGACAAGTAAAATACAAAAAGGTTAACGCAAAAGATAGCGAGTATTTTTTTATAACTAACTCTAAGAACACATTTACCTTTAAGTGTCCGTTGATGTTTGGCCTCATCCTGAACAAAAATTGTGACGGGATGTCTCATAAACTTTTTGGTCTCCTCCATTATTTCTGGAGGCATTGTGATGGACATGATGACGATCTGAGTTTCCAAGTCTAATGATTTCATTACCTATGAGCAAAAGTAAAGATTATTTGTAAATATGTACATAGTAGAATGTCATTTATTTATTCAATACTGAACACTGCTAGAAAACTAATAAATTAGTAAATGATATTATGATAAAAAATACAAAAAATTACCGCAAAAGTATCTTCTTTCAATCCATCAGCTAGAAGTTTGTCCCCATCGTCAATCACGAGAATCCTGACATCATGTGAAGTGACAGTTCGATGAATAAGCATCCTGTAGACATCGGACGGCGTCCCAATTACAATTTGACGACCTTGCCTCATTTTCAAAAGATCGTCGTCATGACCCAAATCACAAGTGTGACACGAAATACCCAAATAAGCACCCAATCCAAGAACTAACATCCGAATCTGCAATGAAGCATTTAAAAAATGAATTTCATTTGTCAAAGTTTACTTTTAACTTTCAAAATAGAGAAAAATGATTCAAGTTAAAATTAACATGATAGTACAAAGAATCCTACAACACACAACTTTTATCAATATACCTTCAAAGCAGCATCAGCAGTCAAGGTCAAGAACAGGGCCTGACAATGAGGATTGTCCCTTTGAATTCGCTGTAGAACAGCAATGACGATAGCAGCTGTACGACCCGTTTCAGCAGGAGCCTGAGCAATTACATCCCAACCACGAATAGCTGGAACTATTACCCGCCTTTGAATTGCAGATGGGTATTCAAATCCATATGCAAAAATTCCCCGGAGAAGAGCTGGATCCAAATTCATCTCGTCAAAACTTGACACAATCTATAATCAGAGGTTTAATTTAAAAAATATTTTATTTAGATACATTATACATAAGGAAGCAATACTTTTTTTGTAAATCTTGTAAAGTGTACACAATTAATATGCTTATGTTTATAGTTTATACAATTAAAATGTTAAGTACCTGGCTCCAATTGGTTTCTATGTGTCCATGAGGCTCCATATGAATTCTTCCTTTGATTTTCTCATGCCTTGGAGAAATGGGTAGATGATCATTAATGTGAACTTTACACGGAAGTTTCGGCTTGTACTCGATACGTTCAAGATCCTTTTTGTTGTCATCATCGTTCTTGTCCTCGTCAATTATTCCCCGGATCTGTGTTAAAAATGTAACACATCTCATAATTACATCCTTAGTTTACACATAAAACATAAAACGTACTTAAATAAAGCAGAAGCAATTTTCATTTAGATTTCAATGTTTTACAACTTTTTGCAATTTGCAATAAAAAATACAATTTCTATTATCATTATTTACTTACAGTTTCAATTAGGAGACTTGAGCTGACATGTGGATTTCGCTCAGACAATATTTGAAAGGCATCTAGCTGTCTCCTGATCTCCGATATTTGACCTTTCTATACAAAAATATGTACACAAATTACAAGTCAATAAGTAAAAACTACGTTGTTAAATATCGTAAAAAACATATTTAAATACAGTAGCGCTGCAAAATGCAAGGAACTCACAGATTTCAAATGTGATAACTCTGAATTTTTAATATTTTAGAACTTGAATCCAGCTACCAGACAAATAGAGAATCTCTATTTGTCTGGTATCCAGCTCAACTTAATATTCTATTAAGAACTATACATTATACATACATACTTAAATTAAATAACTTTTGATTGACTGATTGGCAAATACTTACCAATTCAACGCATTGGTGACATTGACAGTCGTTGCCACACTTTGATACCTCCGTCGTCATAATGCAGATCTAATGGTTGGTGGTTGCTAGTTAAATATTAACGTTCTAAAATTAAAAAATCAAAGAAAAAATCAATTTAAGTGTTTAACTGTACCTACTTGATGCATAAATAAACTATTTTGAGGACTCTTCGACAGCATGGCCCCCTGGTTCAGTGGCCAAAGGCCGCTGCCAGGGCTACGATCTATATACAAACTACAAATCCACCCATACGAACCGGATTCGATACCAGAAGCTCGTTCGTACATTTTTTTGATTCCGAGACTTTTTTCTGGAGTATCCATTTATTTTTTGTTACCTTTTATATTTTATATTCCTCAATACTACTAACTTATAATATATTACACAACATTACATTAAGTACAAAATACAAAAGTTATGATGAATGACAAAGTATTTAGTCGTAGTCATTAGCGACATTAGTTACTACGACTAAATACTATACACTGTGTGCGATTCACGATTTACAATTAAACATTAAACTTTAAAATCTTATGCAAAATGTCAGTTACAAAAATACTATGAATCTTATGCATTGTACACCGTAAAAAATTCGAAACCAAGTTAAATAGTTATGCTTACCTGTAATCTGTAATTAATCCACCAAAATTAAAACTTGTCGTTCTCTTTTATCTTTTATCCCTCGTTGTTCGTTGTCGACTGCCGTTATATAGCAACAGAATATTTCTGAAGTAACAAATACCTACAAGACAACCGTCAAGACTACTCAAATTGTAGCTAAATGAAGATGAAAGAAAATGTCGACAGCGAGTAGGTTATTTAGCTCCAGGAATGGAGTATAATAATAATAAGGAAGAGATAAAAACAAACTACAGTTCAAGGTCCAAAATCCAGATAAATAAAGAGAGAATTCATCAACTCTCAACTGCGAAGTTAGAGATTCGAGATACGTGCGTATGCACACACAATACCCAGATATTATGAGCTTTTCCTTTGACAGATCCACAAAGTGAAAGAGAGAAAAGCACACAGCTACGCACTTTTGAATGTTATTGAATACACACTTTATAGCTATGGCATTTCCAATGCTTAAATGCTAATTAAGTCCACTAATGCACAGGGGTGAAACTGTGACGGTATGAAACGGTATGCAGTACCGGCACTTATAAAACCTTTAAGCATTAGCCTTATGGCTTTACACTAGATAAAATGGGCTCAGAAATTGGCCCATACCGTCACTTAAAATTTTACAGTTCCATCCCTGCATAAAAGTTGAGCTTATGCAGGAAATTTTTACTTGACTTTAAGCTTGTAAAGGAAAGTTTTACTTGACTTTAAGCTTGGGAAGGAAAGTTTTACTTGACTTTAAGCTTATAAAGGAAAGTTTTACTTGACTTTAAGCTTATAAAGGAAAGTTTTACTTGACTTTAAGCTTGTGAAGGAAAGTTTTACTTGACTTTAAGCTTGTAAAGGAAAGTTTTACTTGACTTTAAGCTTGTGAAGGAAAGTTTTACTTGACTTTAAGCTTGTGAAGGAAAGTTTTACTTGACGTTTGATCTCTTGCTGGAATGCTTCTTTAAAAGTTGGGACTTTTTTACCTTTTGCTTTTGCGGTTCAACTATACAGAATGGTTTTTAAAATTTATGTGGTATTTTGAGGCCGATGCTGTAGTTAGGGGCTAGGTGAAGCAGTCGTAACCATTTAAAGAATAAATTTCTGTTTCCATCCTCGAAGAGTTGCAAATTGACAAGGGGTAAAATCATAAACGTGTTCTGTACTTCTTTTTTATTAAACAATGTAAATAAAAGCTCAAATACCCTAAGAACAGAAATACGTATAGTGCGAAGTTTTACACTCTTCGGTAACGAAGAACCATAGACTTTTGTAAACAACCGTAAGAAAAAAATCCTGTCAAAGAATTCCATGAAATTTCGACACGGTTTTGATCAAAAATTGCATCAGTTGTGATCACCTTTTGATGACATTATGACGAAACTTCATGGAAATGTCATCAAAGAAAAATCGGGAAACTTACACACAAAACACAAAGTTTTATGCTTTGCGGGAAAAACTACGATTCAGACATACAACTTGCGATCCGTCACTCAATTTAAATGCCAATTATTAGCCGTGCAAAGCATTTTGATGCATTAACTTTACATATCATCTTTTTACCTGGTAGTATACAGCAAATGTCCAATACCCGATTTTCATTATTCCTTTTTGTTCATAGTAAAAGGATCTAATTTCCGTTTTCTTGGTAACACATTTTGAAATAATTTTCAAACCAACCTCAGGTCACAGATCCTGTAGGCGCACACTAAGATAAAAGTCTTGCCGTATACAGAATAACTAAAACAGTTTCGGCTGCAATCAAAGGTTATTTAAATGCAATAAAGCCATTTTAAATATTTTAACAAAGTGAATATTCGGCTTTTTCAAATATTGCGAGCAACGAGGATTCGGTCGTCCGAAACTAGAGGATCCAGTTTGAAATCGAACTGTGATTAATGTAGTTTTTAAAAATATTCCTAATACTTATGACAGTTAAAAGTGTAATTGAATTTCTAGTATGCATAAAACAGCTCATTGACAAAAGAATTGAAACCTTTAAAATCTTCCGGAGGCAAATTTTGGATGGATACTTTAATGAATAAATTTTGATAGCTGGAGCGAAGTGGTAAAAATCGGCTTGATTTGTAGTTTCCTGCAAGAAGCCATGAATGCTGGAAAACTCTGGAATACTAACTATCTTTTTTATCAAAAAGCACCAATTATTAAATGAATTTTAAAAGAGGAGGATTAGATATTTGTTCACTTTAATAACTTCAAGCTGTAACATTTTCATTTGGCCTGCATCAGGTATTCGAACAAAATGGAAGCGCAGCAGCTCAAGACTAAACCGCACAATTACAACCCGCCATATTCCACTTTATCGGGTTCTACGTCGGAGATCACCATGAGACTTAACATTGAACCCTCAGGTGAGCCAAAGGGCTCTGCGAATCATTCTAACGCAAATCAAAACGAAGAACTGTTTAAGCTAAGCTCTGAGTCATTACCCTCAAATAAAGAAAGAGAACAAACTGCAGACAAGAAGATTAAAGTACAACATCCAAATGATGAAGAGTTAACACAATGGAAAGCAATTATTGAACGCAATGGAAAGATAACCATGGTGATTTGCGACACGTGCTTGAAATTTGTGGAATTGGATGACATGGTCCAGCACCAGCAACAACATTGTGATGCTGAAGGTATCCCACAAACTACTTCAAGTCCGATTCCCCCTTTGAATACAAACTCTGAAAGAAATATCTCAGAAATAACTCAGAAAGAAGTAAACTTGCCGAAAACAAATCAGGATAGTTTGGTGGATTTAAATCAATTGGCTCGTAGCTGGTATTCATACACAAACAACTATTACTCAAACTTGACACGAATGCCCCAGCGGTTTTCAGCCCACGCTACAACTTTGACCAATCGTCTACCAACAAAATCCAGTCAAGCGTCAACGAGCACCCAGCTTGATCTAAAGCCTCAAACCCAAGATTCAGAAACAACTCCAGGGCATTATCACCATGGAAATACTATTTATAGCCTTTATCGTGAAACCAAAATTCAAAGCACGAGTCCCGAGCCTTTGTCAAAAGCACATGCATCTGAATCGCTTTCACATTACTCAAGTTATGATGTGGACAGTTTAAATGGATTCAATCGTGCAAAAACAATGGTTCTTCATCAACGTTCAGATTCAAACTACCTTCATTATTACAACGTGAACACACCTTCTTTCTTCTTGCTAGTATCCCTGCCAATGAATGAAACCTCATCTAGCCCTTCCACAGAAACAAATCAAGCAGGATTTTCATGGGATTCAAAAGGGTATGAAGCACATTTATATGCGTGTAGCTATGTAACGGTGTGTGTGTATTCTCGCTCACTGGGTTTCGATGTGTATGAAGGAAGTGTGCAGGGACATTTTGGTGTTTCAAAGCACGTTTCTTTAGCTGTACCAAATCAAATTTTTGGCTTTTTACCACATCGGGTACGCAGTTTACTAGACATTTAACCACGAAACTCACAAAAAAGCATTCACAAAAGCTATATAGCTCCAAACTTTGACTTCCCCCATGGGACCCTACATCGAAACCCGGAGGAAGAGAACTCGTCCCATTACATAGTTACACCCCTTTGAATCGTGCCTTTTACGTTTTCCATTGTAATATTTCAGCTCAACGTATGTTTTACACTTAAATGATCTGTATATTACTGTTTTGCTTTTAACTACTAAGTTCTACGAGCAACTACAATTGTACTCACTTGGCCGCTGAACTTCAGAATCCATCAGCAGGGACACAGGATGAGACCGTGACCTCCAACGAACAAACTTTACAAGTAGCAACAGAAATCCAGGACTGTACTGAAAAAAAGAAGCAGAAGAAGCGGAAACTTCAAGAAGCTGCCATACTACGAAATTTTATAAATCGAAACATCGCTTACTTAGAAGATTCAACATCAACTTTTTGAACAATCGATTTTCAACAAATTACCCCACCTAAACGCTGAGGAATCCCGCCACATTTTGTTTTCGATGTCAACTTGCAGAAATCTATTTATGCAAGAATTTAGAGGCGGGAATTTTGAATTTTACGTTGTAGGAGAACATGAACTTTTCAAGTCAATTCCACCTAAAGAGGGTGCTGAATTCCAAAAAACAAAATTACAAGTATCCGCTAAAGAATGTTGAAGGTTTTTTTGGTACCTAAATACAACTTTTGACGACTTTTTAAATGGTTTAGAATTTGACCTTGTGTGACCCCGAGGCCAGGACCACCTGGGGTCTGGTAGTCATGCCGAAAAAACATTCGTTTTTTATCTAGAAATGACCCTTGACCTCATTTTAATATTTGCAGTAGCTCCTAAAAAATGACTTTTATTTATTGTCGAGTACCTCGTGGATCACCGTGTAGCTTCGCTACCCTCTCGCGACTGAAGCATTCAGGAAGCGAGTTAAAACCTCGCTATACCGCGATTTGTATTTCAAAAAAATATTGACTCGGACGTACAAAGCATAGTCATTGTCTGAACTGTGATTTTATATAAAATATGTCGATTTAAACTTTGAACATACCGACCAGGGAACATAAGAAAAGGGTGACCCGTAGTTTTCAGTTTGTTTCAGTGAAAGTTTTAGCTTTTTAGATTTTCCAATCGAGTCTTCGTTAGAAATCTCACAAAGCAATTCAAACGGACTCGATGTCATTTTAGTTTTATTCTTTATAGTTTGTATCAATTTAACAGCAATGTATGATTTGGTGGGAGGAAGACAAAAATTTGGTGAAGTTATGTAGATTTGCACATTACATATAAGATTAAGCCTTTTTAAAAACCAATCCCTGGACAAGACCTCCACAAATAGTCAAAAGTATTAGCATTCATTATAATATAAACTCATTGTTTTAGGTTCATGCTGCATTTCAAGATGACAGTTTAAAGGCCATAAATTGCTTTAATGCAATGGAAAAAACTTCTTCATCCACCCCCGTTAAATCCAAACTAGAAGTTTCTATTAGTAACTCAGCCCTGAGATTGCGGACAAAACAACCAATAAAGGGTTCAACAGTATTATCCTCAACGCAAAAAAATGCCGTAAAGTACCCAAATTTTATCAAGGGTCCAATAGCTACAGAAGTACCAAAATTCGTTTCGAACAGTAATGACATTTCTTTGTACAAGATACCCAAAAAACACTTTATACCGGTCCCATCTGCAAACAACCTTGGAGATAAACATCACAAAACACAAAACAAAACAGTTCCAAGATCAAGTGGTCCACAACCAAAAACCTCCGAACCATCCCTGAAAATTAAACCAAAAACCTCCGAACCATCCCTGAAAATTAAACCAAAAACTTCAATCTTTCCCAATGGTCAACACAACCGCCCTCATTACAAACCACAACAACAAGCATGCAACTTTGCTTTAAAACCCAACGTTTTAACATCGTACCGCCGTCGAACCAAATTTGACGCGGTACCTCTTAAATTCAAAGACACCATCAAACGTACAATAAAGCCTCGATTTTTCCCGTCGGAAAAAGAAATGGCCGACCGATTTCGAGCGTCTAACAAGATTCGGACCTTCGTATCAACTCGTGAAAGAGTGGGTTACAAGGAACCAAAATCCATCACGCCGCTTGCCAAACACGGCATAAATAATTACAACCGTGACGGACCCTTAAAACTAAATGACAATGATATCAAAGACAACAGAAAAAACCGTGATAACAGCGTTGTTGCCACTTCCTGTGACAATGCCTGCCGAAGAAACGAGTTGGTGGGATTTACTGACTCCAATTCTGTCATCAGTGATACCGGCATCTCTAACACCGAAGAAAATCATATTAAAAGTAATATCGTAGAAAATCTTCTGGCCTCACTAAACGACAATATAACTGTTAGCAATGATTTTGAAACCTATAATCAATATATTGGTAACACAGATAATACCGACATCTACATCAACAACAACGTAAACAGCATTAATGCCAACAATAATTTAAACAAAAATAATTGTAGCAACAATTTCAACAACAGTAACGCCACTAGTGCCAGCAATACAATTTTCAACGGCACTGGTGAAATGATTGATTTTGACATCTTCAACGACACTTATTACGAGGACAACGTTTTCGCTACATTGAAGAACAATATAGAATCCTCCAACGACTTGGCGACCAACGATGCAACCATGTTTGGTGTCAATGATATCGGCAGTTACCATAGCATCGGAAACTACGACTCTGGGAATAAAACGACTCACAACGACACTATTTGCGGCAATAATATTGATAACGACACTTTAAAAAGCAGCAGCAACATTCGCCAACACATGGAGGACAATTGTACCGG